>JAPYZJ010001356.1:0-28299 GCA_030522765.1 Ophioninae sp. B BG-2022a | reverse complement strand
GGAATCTGAAATTAGACGTATCCTGGGATCGGCGTGACAATATAACGCAGGTAGATGAGCACATCGGATACGATTGGTGCGCGTTGAACGGAAAAGCTGCGCACGTGTGACAACGGAAACGCGATATGGAAAAGGAGAATCGCGCCGTCGGGTACGAAGGATCGCTCGGGCACTTCTCGGGTTGTATATCGCGAGAACAGCTTCTCCCGACGTGTCCTCGTCGCTGTCTCTCCCGGACCTTATTACGGATGGCTGACAGTGTTAAGTGTAGCATATTGCGGTATACCCCCCACCCCCTCCTCTGCCTCTGCCTCTCTCTCTCTCTCTCTCTCTCTCTCTCTCGGGATGCACAAAACGTTCGTAATTTCCAAGCTGAAGCGACAGCCCCGAGAATTCCGTTGCCACGAAGACGCGCAGTTAAATTTTCAAATGCACCGGAATGAAGGACGAGCCGACCCGGAATCGTCAGTACACGGACGCGAGAAAACGTATAACGGGAATGAGAGAGCTTTCTGGGGATATACTGCGATAGCAGGATTCCTTAAGACTGATTATATCAATTTTCTGTATTGATCGAAGTTGAAAATCAATTTTTAAAATTTTTTTATAACAATTATTATGGCTATTTTTGTTATCACAATTAATCATTATTGTACGATAACGTGTTATCGATAGTTATTATATTATTTTATTTTTATATTGATCGATTTAATATTACTATATTGTATTATTATTATATGATAATATAATTATTATATAATAGATATATTATATTATATCGATATTATCATCGATGCGGTTTACTGGAATAATTAATAATCCAATTATTCAAGCTCACTCGCTTACAATTAAGTTTGCAGTGTCCATGTTCGATAAATTAATTTCAAGCAATTAAATAATCACTCAATCAATCACCCAATCCAATTATCGTGTAATCAACCACTCAGTAGAATTATTATTATTATCGTCATAATTATTTATTTCCACGAATTGTATAAATTATATATAAAAACAATAATTACTGACCAACCAATTATATATAAACAATAATTGCCCACAAATGAATTTCTCTTACAAAAATGGCTATTAAAAAAAGAGTATAAAAGAACTAAAAAAATATTTTTTCCAAAGGAAATGATTTCTTTAAAAAAAATGGAAAATCTTTCAAAAAAATTAAAATGAAGATGTCGGACGTCCAGGAAGGCGTTTATTGAAAATTCACGATCCGGCAAACCCTGTTATCCATGAGGCGAAATTCCTGGCGCGGGATTGCACCAGCGAAGCGTGAAAAACACGCACGCGTGTAACGGGCACCGGGAACTTTTCTCTTCTCTTTCCCGGCGCGACCTACATCCTGATCACAAAGCGCGAGCGCGCGCCCTCGCGACGATACGTATCGCGAATAAAAGTAATCGCGTCGTCTTCGTCGCCGTATCTAACGGCTCGGGATATATCGAGCACCCGATCGCGCCAACTCGCGGCCGACTCGTTTGATCGAGCGCCGATTAATCGACCGATACGACCACTCTATCCCTACCCCCTCAACTTCCTTCTAAGGATTTGTCCCGAGCCTACAAAAAACCATCAGAAAATTATCCAAGCAAATTCAATTGAAATAATCAATCGATGCCATTTAAGTGATGACGAAACAAACATAGATCGATCGTTTCGTTATATCTGAAATTTCATTGAAATTTCATGAAATTTAAAATCTGGTTTTTTACAAACTGGTTTCGTATAGAAAAAAAAATCGATCTGGAATAATTGAATTGAAATTATTGATTTATTCGATTTCAATTTGACTGATGCAAGCTTGCAGAGATACCTAGTTACGTAAAATTCAAAATTTCATGAAAAGCTTCATGAAATCTTCAGCTTCAGTCAAACACCACTAGATTTTTTTTTCGATATGCTAGTGTCTCCGAGTAAAAAAAATAGAATGGTTTCGCCCTGCCAAAAAAGAAATATCGATCTAAAATAATTAAATAAAAGTAATTGATATTTTATATTGATTTTAAATGACATTAAACAACTAATATTTCATATTAATATCAAATAATATTAAATAATTGATGGATTGATTAAATTACCATTTAATATTGATTAAATTTTCCTGAAGCAAACATAAACAGATAATTTCGTAAAAAATGAAATTTCATAAAAAAATTCATGAAATTCGCAAAACCAAAAAAAATCAGTATTTTTTTCGAACCGTGCTTTCCAAACTCCCCCATCCTTCGTCTGACCAACCAAAAGGAGATTCCGTCTACGCCAGTGATTCCTACCTTCTCTTCTCTGCTCCTTGCCTTCACCAATGAATTATTGTCAGCTGAGTAGAACCGGAACGCTATCTAGCGAATGATATCGTCGTAAAACGGAATCACGGGAAGATCCACCCATGGGTTACGACTCGAGTTAGCGCAACTATCGGTGGATTTACCTCGAGTGGAATTCTTATCAAGGTTGCATTGGAAATAAGATGCAATGAGAAATTGCATAAGGGACCGAATCGTTTTCGATTTATACCGAAGGTTGCTCCAGTTCGTGGGGCTTCCGGTTTTGCACACGCATTATCCGGAGATACCGAGAGCCGGGAGAGGCAAGCATTTATTCTCGTGCCGCGACACCGAACAAAGTCCTATCGGCGAGAGATGAATTCTCGCGAGTTCGAACTCCTGAGAGAAAGAAACGACGACTGATAAAACTTTCTGGTTCTTTTTCAAATATCAATCCGAACTCACCCATGTATGCGAATATTACTCGATCGGACACTTCAGACAAAAAAGAACCTTTCGATATATAAAGAATATATATTTTTATATATTATAAAAATATATATTTTTTATGGAGAAAAATATATATTTTTTATGTAGAAAAATATATATTTTTATATATGAAAAAACCACCGTTTTCATTATTTTGATTTTTGTGAGTTTTTGAAACCGGAAGTAAATTCATTTTTAATATTTCAATTTTCGTCGATCTTCCACCAATCCAAACAAACCCAAACAACCCTAAAATAAAAACCTCCTTTTTCTACATTTTGATTTTTGTGAATTTTTGGAAAAGGAAGTAAATTAATATTCAATATTTTAGTTTTCGTCGATGTTTCAACAACCCAAACAAACCCAAACAGTTCGTCCATTTTCCCCATTGTCTCTCATCTTAAATTGCCTCCCATGAGAAACCATTTTTTTATAAATCTTCACTGAACCTAACCTCCCAACAAACCCGCGACCGTTTTGCAGCAGTCACCCTGTAGATTTCGGAGCGAGTGAGTTCTCGCGTAAGGCACGAAGTGAACGCGGTTTATCAACGCGGGGAGCTAACATACGGGTTCGTAACGAATCAGCGTGTGAGGCGATTTCGGTTTCGAACCAGTTGCACTGCTCTTCTATATAAATATAAATATAAATATAAATATAAATATAAATATATATATATATATATTTATATATAAACCCAAACATAAATAAATAAATAAATAAAAATATCTATATATAATAGAATATATAGATTCGATATATATATAAAGTATGTATACATAAAGTAGTTGTATATAGGAGAAAATAAAGCTGGACCAAATAGTAAACGCATCGAAAGATCGGCAACGAGAAAACCGGCTCCGACGTTGCGGTGATGCTGGCGGTGTTCTAGCTCTCTCTCTCTCTCTCTCTCTCTGTCTCTCTCTTTTGCACGCACTCCTCTTTGCCTCGGGACGGCAGTCCGGTTTCGCAGCGCGGCCGATAAGAGTACGAAAAAGAGGACAGAGGAGAAGAGATAAAAAGAGTGGAAACGCGCCGTTTCTCATACACCGAGGGGGTGTACAGCGTGTACACAAGACTGCAAGACTAACGGGATTGACGAGAACTCGCTCGTTCCTCCGAGACAAAAAATTGTTTAGATTAAAAAAGCGCGAGAACCGTGTACCTTTTAGATATGGCACCTTCAACTTTTCTCTCTCTCTCTCTGTCGTTCTTTCTTTATATATGTATATATTGTTGTTGTTATTATTGTTATTATTCCCCCTCGATTTTCTGCTTCAAATCTCGTTACGACAAAATAAATTTAACGGTAATTAGATGTCGTGTGAATGCGATGACCGTGAGAGCCTAAGTATTCGCTAATATTCTCGTCTCTCCGGAAATATTACGCAAGACGATCCAGCTTCGATACGTGCGGGCCGTTTAATTTTTCTCATTGATGTTCTTACGTACAGGGTGAGATATGTTGAAGTTCAAACGGGAAAAGACCACCGCAAACCCAAACAGTAATTATTTTGTTTCTTTTTTTTGTTTAATTTTTTTAAATTTTGAAACACTGGTTCCATATGGCCGACCAGCAACCCAAACGAAATCACTATTTCGTTTCTTTTTTAGTTTTTGACCCACCGGCCCAATATGGCCGACCAGCAACGCAAACAAAATCATTAATTCGTTTTTTTTTTAATTTTTGACTCACTGGCCCAATATGGCCGACCAGTAACCCAAAAAAAAATCACTATTTCGTTTCTTTTTCTTTTTTTGTTGATTTCTTGACTTACTGGCTCAATATGGCCGACCAACAACCCAAACAAAATCACTACTTCGTTTTTTTTTTATTTTTGACTCACTGGCCCAATATGGCTGACCAGTAACCCAAAAAAAAAATCACTACTTCGTTTCTTTTTCTTTTTTTGTTGATTTCTTGACTTACTGGCTCATTATGGCCGAGCAGCAACCCAAACAAAATCACTATTTCGTTTCTTTTTTAATTTTTGACTCACTGGCCCAATATGGTCGACCAGTAACCCAAAAAAATCACTAGTTCGTCTCTTTTTTAATTTTTGACTCACTGGCCCAATATGGCAGACCAGCAACCCAAAAAAATCACTATTTCGTTTCTTTTTCTTTTTTTGTTGATTTCTTGACTTTCTGACTCAATATGGCTGACCAGCAACCCAAAAAAAATCACTTTTTCCTTTCTTTTCCTTTTTTCGTTGATTTCTTGACTTTCTGACTCAATATGGCCGACCAGCAACCCAAAAAGTGACAAACCCATCGTTCCTTCTTCGCCCTCGACTTACTGGAACAATATGGCCGACAGGGCCGAGTGTATATTTAATATTATCCCTAGGACGGCCATCTTTGAGCGATACGCGAACGCCCAGGTGAAAAAAGGAGGTGTCTCCTGGGCGTTATGGGCACAGGTGTGTAACACGATCGAGGGTGTGCTCTATCGAGTGTGCGTGTGTGACGAGATCAAAAACCCTGTATCGTGTTCCTTCTTTCTTTTACATATATATACATATATAGATATATATGTTGCACAGTAGGGCGCGCTTCTCTCATCTCATTTCCCCGGCAACAGAAATGGCCGACCTGTTGGGTATTGGTTACAACGCGACCCGCGTGTATCCGTGTACACGCATACCTCCTGGCCAATATTTAGCGACCATCTTTGTGAGGCTTTGCGTGCTTCCTGCACTTTCCTCCTTGAGGGCCACAAACCGAGGGGTGAACGGCCAGGAGGGGGTGGCCAGAATATCAGTACCTTCTAGAAGGGAAATACCTCCGGCTCGATAAGGCATCACGAGACAACAATCAGCTAGCCATTTGTTTGGGTTTGTTTGGGTTTGTTTGGGTGAAGGGAAAACCTCCGGCTCGATAAGGCATGACTTAAAAATAAAGATTAATTGAAAATTTATCGTAGTCCAAGAGACAGCTGATAGCTTTGAAAAACTTTTTCCAAAATCGACACTCGGATGAAAAAAGAACTAAAAGGGAAAACTTGAAAATAGCGAAATAAAAAAAGGCTCTTCTGACTTCTGACAAAAAATTCTACCTACTCTACTTCTACTTTTGAAATATATTTTGTATTTTTTGTTCAGAAATACAAAAAATGTTTTTAAAAGAACCAATCAAAATTGACTAGTTTATGGGCTTTTTAATTACGCTGGTCATTAAATAATATAATTCAACAATCTTCTAAAAATATAAAATAAGATAAAAAAATTACGAGGAATAAAATTGAATAAACTTCTAAAAAAGAAAAAAATTACAATAAAAAAATTTCCATTTCAGTTGGAGCGAAATAATGATAATTAAATATCGAATGGGAAATGGCCCTAAAAAAGAGCAGCCGGATTGTGTGCACTGAGATTTTGGCCTCTATCTCGTTTCTCCTTCGTACAGCGGCGGAGTCTAATTCTGCAAACTCAATGCACGCGTTTAATTCGCCTGGGATTTGTTTTTATGAACTTCCCAGACACTGGTCGAACTGTATACTTTTTTGGCTGAGGAGCGCGTGTACGAAAAGAACGAGAGGCTTTGGAGATTACTGGCCTCTGGGTCTCAACACGCGATATACATATATTTGGAGTTTGGACACACGCACCAAGGAGCAGCCAAGCTTTTAATTAGAATTATTAAATGTTACGAGTATCGAAACACGCCTCAATTATTTTCGTGTTCGTTCCGACGTGGCTGGGAGCTCGAGAGTTTTGTCTGGCTCCGAAAAGGTCTAAACTCTTTTCCCGTTATGCGTCATGTATGAATATATATATTCATAAAAATATATATATATATAATATATATATGTTTGAAAAAATCTTACATTTATATATATTTTCATTAACAGGATTTATTTATATAATAATCATATTACATATTAATATAATATTATTTTATATATGAATAATATAATTTTGATAATAATTCAATTTATTCCATAAAAACATCAATCTTAAAAAATACAAAGAATACTATTGAATTAAGAAATAATAATAAATGACCTTGGAACGTATTTCCACAGAAATTACATAAGGACATAAACGCCATCTTGTTTTTTGAAAAATCATCCCTTAAGGGGGTAAAATCAGGAGTGCAATATCACCCAAAAGTTTTTTCATTTTTAGGTTAAAAAAAATATTTCGTCTGAGACTATTGGCTTTCAAACGACGTATCGCTATTTTTGGAAAAAGATCATCCCCTTAAAGAGGTCGAAAGGTATTCGAAGAAAAATGTGAAATTTCTAGCTGGCAAAATCGCATATGTACTTATGATACATATGAATGTATTTTTTTTTAGTCGCATATAAAAATATAGGCCGAGGACGATCGAGGGACAAGCTCGGGACAAAAACGGAACGAAAAGGATCCTCGAATTCGCGTTGGGCAAAATGAGCGTAGAGACCACTGCTCCGATATGATGTACGGCGATGGCGTGGCTGGGAAGACGCGCTACGGTCCAACTCTTGAGAGCGATTTTTTCAGGCCTCACATGCGAGAGATACGAAAGCCAGTCAGGTCGACGGCGACCTTCGTGCTCCCCGGGAATAGTCCCGCAGAGGATACCTTCGTGCCTTTTATACAGGGTGTCCCGAACCGACTGATCGGAAAAAAAGTCAAATTCTTCGAAAATACTCATTTTATCATAAATCTGGAAACTCCACGTGGAACAACTGTATTTTCAAATTATTTGTAAACTTAAAAAAAAAACGTTAAAATTCGTGAAACTTTACATTTTGTGTTTTTACGTTTTTCGTACTCCAGAAATTATGACGATTTTTTAAAAAAATTATGACGATTTAAAAAAAAAAAAAAAAATTTTACGTTTTTTTTTTTAATTTATTAATAATTTGAAAGTACCAATTGAAAATACAATTGTTCCACACGGATCCTCCATCACGGGATTCCCATCCCGTGATTCTCTATTTTCAATTTTCCTACCCATTCGAAAATTCCTATTTTCAAAAAAGCGTTACTGTCATCCATTTAACGGTTTTGTTTAGATCACTCAGTCCGGAACACCCTGTAGATATATTTTTTTTAAGAATTTTATATATATATATATTTTTAAAGAGTTCTCTCTATATATATATAATATATAAAAATATATATAAAATAGACGTGTACACGTATTTCCACACATATATTTTTCGAACGTCCGTAACTGACTCTTCGTGCTTCTGTCTGGTGCAAAATGTTGTACGATCCCGTCGAGACGCCATGCGTCGTGCCTCGCAAGAGAAACGCGCTCGGCTGCGCTAGAAGAATCGAAATGTATTTTTTTTTTATTTTATTTCATTTTATTTTTTCGTGTTTTTTTTTTCTCGACAGGCCTCGGAAATATCGACGGACGTGGGACGTCCCGGGGTTCGGCCGGGCGGTGTTCTAGAGCAGGCCGTTTTTTGATGGACAATTATTAGTTTCGAGAATTCGCAACCTCGCAGAAGTTCGAACGTGTTTGGGCTGAAACAGCCGGTTGCTTCGCGGCCAGAAATTTTGGTTCATACATATCTTTTTGAATTCCTTTGAAATTGCTCGTTAATCTCAATAATATTTAATAGATTTCCTTTTAAACGAGTAAACGAAATTGTTGAAAAATATTGATAAGTATTTAATTTGAAATTTATGTTAATTTAATTAATAATAATTACGTATATTAATAATAATAATAATAATAATGAAAACAATAATAAATAATGAAAAAACAATCACAATTTATATAAAAACAATAAAAAACAATTAAACTAATAAAATCGAACCCAAACAAATTTGATTGAACTTTTAAATCACCGGACGAGGAATTGGGACGACTTTCAGTCCTCTCTCAGGACCGACGCGAAATCGTCACGGACCGATCCGGGCCCGTGATCGCGCGCTCTTATATTTCGGTCGCGCGTTCGTGCCCGCCGTCCGACGGTGCGTTATGTGTACGGCCCTCGTTAAGACACCGAGCACGGAAATCCTCTCCAATCAAAGCTGGATAGAGCGAGAAAGAGCGACGAAGGGGGGAAGAGGGCCCCATATAATTATTTGCGCCAGGGCCCAGAGTCCCCGTCCGACACCCGGTAATAAAGAATAAAGATAATACAGCTGTAATATACCCGAAGAGGTACGAGTCTCTTCGGGTATTCGCGTATATACGTACACGAAGGGTATAGAGATCCGAGGCTAATTCGTGTTCTTCCACGGCGGTATATTCAATCGGGACGATTCTTATCGCCCGCGAGAAGATAACGAACGACGAGGCTGCCTTCACCGAGTGGGAGATCGCAAGGCTCGAATTAAAAAAATGAAAAAAAAAGAACAGAAAAAAAAAGAGAAAAAACAAACCAGCGGCGAGCATCGAAATGAATTTTTTTCCCACCCTCTTTTCTTCTCTGGGTCGCCGACTGGAGATAAGTCCCGAATATCAAGACACGATACCAGACACGGATACGTCACCCCCTATAGTCGACACTCTCTGGTGGAAGATTGATTAAAAATTATTCAATTCGGAAAGATTTATTTGATTCGAGTAAAATAAATTATTTATCCGAATTATTACAGTAAATTAAATACAATTTTTTTAATGAATTTAATGAATTTTTCGTTTATTTTTTTAAATTCATTGAATTTTTATTTAATTTAATAAAGTTATTAAATTATTCAATGTTATTGAAATTATGAAATTAATCTTTCCGAATTAAATAATTCGTTCGTGAACATGTGATTAGAGCGTGTTCCACATTTCGAGTGTTACTCGCTTATCTGCTATTAAATAAATTTTATCTGAAATAGGAAGGTCGCAAACGAAACTAGTACTTTTTTTTTTGTCAAGTCGGTTCCGCCTAGGACCCTCCCTAGAAGAAAAAAAAATTCTCCCGATAAGAGAAAACAATTATCGTGCGATATCACAGTTTGGGGAGCAATAAATTAACGGGAAGTGGGAAGCCTCGAAACGTTATCGTTACGACGATATCCGAAATTAAAAAAAAAAACAAAAAGAAGAAATACAAAATATGTCATCACATGAATGTGTCGATAGAATCTGGAATTGGTATTTTGAGAAGGAAAACTGGTTTATTCCTGTAAACAAATTACTTCTTTATATTTAAAAATTATATATATTTATAAATTTTCTAACAAAAATTATTCTAACTATATCTTTCTAAATATATTTCAAATATATTTCAATATATTTTTTTTTACAATAAAGTGCCTGAAAAGGGATAATTTTGATAGAATAAACAATATCTATTATTACCTCGATTCCATAATTCGCAATAAACACTTCCAAACCCAAACTGAAAAACCTTAAGCTTCCCCAACGTATGATCACTCTACACAGCAAACGCTAGGACTGCGATATTCAAGTTCGAGAGAATCCTCGCTCCAGCGCGGCTCAGCGGCGCCATCGTGTACTAAAACAAAAATCCTACAGATTCTCCATCCAGGCAGCTTCGAAACTAGCGTACCTGGATCGATTTTGAAATGTGCGTTCGTCTTCAAACGCGGTACAACTTCTTCCACCGACCGAGACAAGTGTTAAGAGAGACTCGGAAAGAAAGAAAGGAAGAAAGAAAGAACGGGGGCGTGTAATAAGAGCGAGAAGTTCCGCGACACACGTGCACATCCTCGTATCCCTAGCATACTCTTCCATTGGTGTGTGCCGCGTGTTTGTGTGAGAGTAGACGATACGCGAGGCTGGTAACCGGAGACGACGTGTTCGGCTTCGCCCCCCCCCCCTGCGCCATTCGAGGTGGCGGCGAGAGAGGGTTGGGGGGGGGGGGGGAGACCGGACAATTCGAACGGTCACAGCTTCGGGAAGGCGAGATGTCGCGAGCACCAGGAATAAGGGCGTACACGTGAGACCCTCCGATTTTTCGGTCCCTTCGAGTTTCTCCCTCGGCCTCATCATTTCGCGGCTCGTACTCGTCGTACGTTCTTCGGTCTCGCGCTCTCCCAGACCCACAGGCCCGGGGACACGCAAAAGCGAAGAATTCGAGAACCGTTTCTCTCTCTCTCGCTTTATATTGCGTTCTTTTTTTTTTGGTTTGTTTGGATTTTTTGGTTTATGTCGCGTTTATTGGTTTATTTTGCGTTTTTTGGGTTAATATTGGGTTTATTGGTTTATTTTGCGTTTTTTAGGTTAATATTGGGTTTATTGGTTTATTTTGCATTTTTTTGGATTAATATTGGGTTTATTGGTTTATTTGGCGTTTTTTTGGTGTATATTGCGTTTATTGGTTTATTTTGCGTTTTTTTGGTGTATATTGCGTTTATTGGTTTACTTAGCGTTTTCCATTATTTATATTAAATTTTTGGTTTTTTTCTCACGGTTTTGGTATTTTTTCATTAGATTATTACTTAGCTACCATTTCGTTAAATTTTTATATTTAATTTTGTTATCATTTTTGTTTGTTTAGGTTTTCTCTAATTGCCCGAAAGTTTTTTACTGGAGCATAATAAAATTTATCATCATCATCATCATCCTCATCATCTCTCTCTCTCTCTCTCTTTCTCTTTTCATCTTCGCCTATCCTTCATCCCACGATCCTTTCTGCTGCCATTTTTTCCCCTTCTCTTTTTTCCTCTCGATTTTTATTCTCCGTTCCTCCCGTGGGGTGAGGGGTTAGCCCTCCCCCTCCCGAATCTCAAACCCCAACCGAAGAGGATTCATCGGACCGTCGGGCCGACGATGATGGTAGTGGACGCGAGAAGCTCGGGTGGCCGCTTTGAGGCGATAAAGACCGAGGTTGGAAGGTGGGGGGGGGGGCTGGAGGGAGAGAGGACTGTGGAGGGCGAAGAGAAGGAAAAGGGTGAAGGGCGAGACGAAAAAAAGGACCGTATGAAAAGGGCACGATACTTCGAGATACGTAAACCCATATGTGTGTCTGTGTCTGTAGGACCTGGCAAAAGCGAGACAGGGTTCCACCCCCGTGTCTCGACGTCGGGGCCTTGTATAACCTGGCAGCTATAGGTAGCCAGTTCGGGCGCGATGACGTAGGTGTGAATGTAGTCAAATCACGTCAGACTCAATTCGGAACCTTCTCGTATCTTTCTCTCTCTCTCTCTTCTTTTTTCTCCTGGCCCTTCGTTCTTCTTTCTCGCTCTCTTCATCTCGATGCTTTTTGTCCCTTTACCTACCTCACTTCCTCTGTCCTTCTTTCCTGCGTTCTCGATCCTCTTTTTTTCTTTTTTATAGTCTCTCTTTCTCGCTCGTTTTAGCCTCTTGTTTCTTCCTACCTTTGCTTCTTTTCTACTCTTGGTTTCGATCTATTTTTCTCGCCGCCTATGTTTACTATGTTTCCCTCTTTTATTATTTTTATCGATGGTGGATGATGTCGATTAGTATTTATCGATTGTTTTTATTTTTTTTATATGTTTATTTATTTGTAGAAAAATTATGGAAAATAATCCTTGGAATACGACGATCTATTTTTCTTTTTTCATTTTTTTATCTTCACTATAACCCGAAATTATAAATAGCAATTAGTATTTTTCGACTGTTTTTTCTCGTATATTAACTTGTGTATGGAAAAATAATGAAAAATGTTCCTTAAAATGTACTAATTATTTAATTTTTTTATTTTTCATCTACACTAATATCTGAACTTGAATTTAGCTGATTTGTTGCAAATGACTGATTAAAAATCCTGAAAAATGTCCGGACGGTTTTCGTACCTACCTTTCGTAAAAATCTAACCCAAACAAACTCAACCAATCAGAAGAGCAAAATTTTCGTTGGTTCGCGTCGATGAGAACTTCAGCAAGAAAAAAAAGGTTGGGGAGGAGGTTGGAAAGGTGTAAAAAGGACGTCGTACCGGACCTACCCCCATTCTCACGGGATAACCCGCGACGGGTACGTGTACGTATTCCTCATCAGAGTTCAGAGCTCACACCCCCGAACTTCCTGCCTCGAACCCTCTTCGACCACCTTCCCCCTCTTGCCCCAACCCTCGCCCCAAAACCCCACGCTTCATTTCTGAGAACTTCTCACCTCTCTTGCTTTCATCACACTTCCGCACTCGTCCATCGCGGTTTTGAGGCATCCATACCCACGTGACCGTTCTTTTTTGCCTTTTTACCCCCACCCCAGTGCTACCACATCTTTCACCCTTTCGGTGTTTTTTGGTCGCTCTCTTACCTTTTGTGTTTATCGTCATCGTTTAACCAACTGGAGGAAGGAGGTTGATCCTGGTCGCACCTTCCTGTGCCTTCTGGCACGAGAGTCCCCACACACCTGAAACCTCCGCGAGAGAGATGACGATTATGATAAATTTATTATGCCTTAGCTTCAAACTTTCAGGCCATTCAGGAATTAAAAAATAAAATAAAATATAAAATTGCACAAAATAATAACTAAAATTATCTACCAAAAAATACAATTAAAAAACGCAATAATAAACCAAAAATGCAATATTAATAAAAAACCAAAAAACGCAATATAAATAAAAAACCAAAAAAACGCAATATGAACAAAAAATGCAAAAATCAACCAAAAAATACAATACAAGAGGGAAAGAAAGAAAAACCCTAAAAACGCTACCACCTTTCATCGAACTTCTACTCGTGATCAAAACCAGCTCTGATCCCTCGTAATCTATATCTACCTACGAATTTCTCTTCCTCTGTTTCTCTCTACTTGGCCCATTGGGAATCTGATAAACCCACGGGGTTGAAGAACCACCAGCTGCACATCTCACGCTGGAGGCCTATTTGTCGAAACGATGATCGAGATCTTCTAGCCGAGATAAACGGGTCAGAATTTTGTAGAGAATTGGGATGGGAATGGGCGAAGGTCGGGGGGGGTTTCTCTATTCCTCTGAAACCTTCCCCTCGATAATAGAGCACTATTGAATAAGAATAATTTCATTCCTGTTCGTTACGTAAGCAGGGTCCGAAAACCTTCAGCAATCTGTGATCTCGAGTTCTTCATTTTCGTTCTGCTCGTTTGTACTCCCAGGAATGAAAGTTTGGGCGAATTCAAGTTTCCTGGACTGATAAGGTGTTAGGAATAAGGCTTGAGACCGATTCAGTACGTTTTTTTTACTGTATTTTTCTTTCTATTTTTTTATTGAAAAATCTTCATCCAATGAATTTGTGGAATAAAGATCTAATTATTTTCGTACGATAGGTGAGAGACAAGGTTTTGGATTTTATTGCATTTCAATGTTCATTAATGGAATATTTGATGATGATTTCTTCTGGTGATTTTGACGATTTCGTTCGTTCAGAAAACATATTTATTTCCCTAGACTGAAATATTCTATTCAAAACGACAACTAATCAGAAAATTGACGAATTTCCAATCAAATTATATCAAGATTGAAAAAAATCTAAAAACCAATAATCGTTCACTAAAAATAGTGTTAAAATCTCCCCTCCCAATAAATTCGGCAAAAATCGCAAATTTTCATTTTTCCTCCCCCACCCGTCTCCCGGTCGTCAAAACCCAAAGAAACCCAAAAAGCAAACTGCGTCCCATCAGCTTTTCATCGCTTCCAGCTCCACGTATGGGGTTCTTCCTCGCCAAGCGCACTTTCGCAAAATTCAGGTCGTGCGTCCGTACACTCGGGGGAGAGTGTATACCTTGATGGTGTTGGGTAGGCACGCACCCAACTAAAAAAAAAACGAGAAAAAAAAGCAGAAAGAAAGCGACACGGGAGTCGAGCACCAAGAGGACGGAGATCCTCGTCTGCGGGATCGTGATTGGTCGCCGGTCACCCTTAGACGTTCACGTGGGCGTGCATGCACGTTCTTCCGGCGCGTGCACACATCCACCGCTTACGCAAACCCCAACTTGGTCTCTCGTTCGCCTCAACCCTTCCCCCCAAACTTCAACCCCCTTCCCCAGGCCCCTCCCGGCCGCCTCGAAGAAGAGGGTTGTGCCGTCACGTGATCGTGGACGTGCCACTGCTCCCCTGATGCAACGAGTGCATGCGACTGCACCGAGGAAAAAAAAAGGGTGCAGCCTCGAATGGGGTGTCGGAATGGGTTGGGGTTTTCTGGAGGAGTGGAGGGGAGGGGAAGGAGGGTTGAGGGGTGTAAGTCATTCTCCTCTTTGCAGCCTTTGTTTACCTTGGGCCGATCATTAAAATGGCCGCCGTATCGGTGGCCTCTCATTGGCTGGAATGCTTCCTTTCTTCCCCCTCGATCTGGGTATGTGTTTGCCTGTGCATATGTGTTTCTCTCTCTCTCTCTCTCTCTGTCTCTATGTGCAACCTCCCCAACATCCCTCGAGCATCCAACACCATCGGCGGCGCCATCAACCTCCCTAACTGCGCGGCCCTCTTCTCTTTCTTATTCGCCTTCTTCTCGCGGACACGTTGCTTTGCCTCCTTATTCTCGTATGTGTGTGCATCGGTGGCTGTGTGGAAGTGATCATGTAAGTACTTGGGTTCCAACCCCCCTGCGATCTCTTGTACGTTTCAACCCCTCCGGAATCACCCTTCGCTCAGGAACCTTCGCTGTCCATCGTCGTTTCGATAACCCGTCCCTAGATGCCTAGTGTTTCGGGTATGTAGCTTTGGACCAGTTTTCATCATTGGGCATTAACGATCTTCCGGTTGTCGGAGAGTTTGAACATTTTGCATATTGCGAAACTGCATGGCATTTTGACATTGTTTTAGCCACGACTTCGGATATTATTGTCGTTTCTGTTGATTATAAGGATTCTGTTTTTTTTTCGATTTGTAAGATGCATTTAGTGTATTTTTTTGTTCAGGGATCTAGTCTGGAAAAAATTTGATTTTATTTATATAGGCAAATTTTATCTTTATTAGAAAAATGGATATTGTTATAAAAAAATTATATAATTATTGTAAATAATAAAATCATAAATATTACAATTATTACCTAAATCTTACAACCCAAACAAATTAACAGATAGAAAGTAAAATCAATCCTGAAAACAAAATGATATTTAATTCCGCGCCAAGACAACAGGTACTACAAATCGAAAACTAAACCCAAATCTGTTCAACGATTTTCCCCTCAGAGATACTTACTTTCCAAGCAAACCTATCTATAACCCATAACTCGAAATAAAAAACAAAATCAAAAACCACTATTCTGGCTCGAGAAAAATCGCCTACCGAATTTATATCACAATTCCCGAACTCCGCCGCTCGAAAATGAGAATAATGGAAAGAGGTTGAAATCACGTATTCGCATGGTGACGAGAACTCGGAGGATGCCGGAGGATGTGCGAGTGGGATACGAGGGAGAACTCGTCTAGAGAGAAAGAGAGAGAGAGAGAGAAAGGAAGACAGCGGTAGTTTTGCCAAGAGAAGGAATAGCCGGGGCCTCGTAACTCTTGAATCGGCCAATCACGCGTAACGACTCACCGGGACCGACAATGAGGCTACCGTGTGTGTCTCTCGGCCAGCGTCCATCCTCGGGCCCTTTTCCCTTCGTCCTTTCTCCCTCGGATCTTCTTCCAAACCCCTCCTCCCCCTCCCCCTTCCGTCCTCTCTGTCTCTCTTTCGTCGTCACCGCGCGCGAACCGCATTCCGAAATCTGGAATAAGTCAGGCACCCGGCGGCACTTTATTTGCTCATTTCCCTCGGTGGGGAACCGCGCCCGCGGCTAACGCGAATCGAACACCCGAGATCGCGGTTGCGGAATCGGTTGCGGTCTTCGGTAGGGATTTTCTGCCCTCCGGAGCACGCCGGAGAGACCCAGCGTTCCTCCTCCCCCACAAGGGAGGGAGGGCCCTCCTTTTGGGTCTCTTTCTAGACGTACCCATCTTTTACCAGAGCTCGATGCCGCCTTCCAACCCACCCCTTTTCGTATTCGCACGCCGACTCTCGGGGACAGGAGACGGACTGTCACCGGTAGTAATACATCGTCGCCTTTTCTCCTCTGGTTCGCGCGCCAGTCGAGTCTGACCTTGCTCGGGAGTTTGCCCGGAGTTTGCCGGTTGAGAGAGGAAAAGAGGCCAAGAAAAAGAGAGAGAAGGAGAAATCGCTGGAGAACGGAGCAACTGGAGAACGTGTGGAAGAGTAGATGGAGAAGAAGGAGGTGGAGGTGGAACGCGCGAGAAACCGGGGAACCGCGCAAACACGTGTTTGCACGAGAAAGAGTCAAAGAGAGAGAGAGAGCGAGAGAGGGAGGGGTAGGGTGAGGAGCAACGTCGCCCTCCGGAACGCGGCAAGAGTCACCGAACGGTCGGTTTCTACGTATATAGAAGAGTCTGGAGTAAACTAGAGAGATGGAGAGGAAAGGAGAAAGAGAGAGAGAGAATTACGGTGTGCAAGGAAGAGACCTGTAAAAGTCTTTAGATCCGAGTTGAATCTCTACGTCCTCCGGACACTGTTCCCTCGGCCTCCTCGATCCGTCTCCTTCTAGCGCGGAATGGTACGACGGCTTGTAGTTTCGCTGGTTCGTATTCACCCGCGCACATCAGAGACGTTCCTCCCGCGTGTCTCTTCGCTTGTCGGCAGGTAGCAAACCTCCTCCTCGCCCCCTCCTGTCCCGTGCATAACTGCGAAACTCTTCTTCCTCTTCCTCCTCCAAAGACCGATCATTCTTTCTCGATCGCTCTCTCCCACTCCCATTGCTTCGGTTTCACTTCCCCCCTCCCCTCCCCGCCCGATTGTCGTCAGGTGACTCGAAGCAGCGCGGCAGCCATATAGATGTTAGGATAGATAGGCCTCTATCTCCCCAAACCCAAGCGAATTCAAATCCCAGCGGAGGGATCGTGAAGACGCGTCGGGAAAAAGAAAGATCCGTCTCGTTGGGTCGCGCCTCTCGCGACGGACTACAAACGACCATCGGCGAGATTACAATTCGAATCGAAAGATTCCACGATGTATCCGTAACATGGTCCTTCTCCCTAACTGGGGGACTGTTTGACGGACTGAGGGCAGAGAGCCGGAGGAGGCTTGGATCTCGGGGCCCAATGGGGGACTTAGGGATCTTAACGATGGACTTTTGGGGTCTATTGGGGACCACAAGGGGCCGTACGTTCGATCTTGGGGGCCCAAAAACACGTATGTCAACGTAAAATTTTGGGGGGCCTGATGGAAGATCACAAGGGACCAGACTGACGGTCTTAGGAGTCCCAATGGTGGACTTGTTGGGCCTTTTAGGAGGACTTGTGGGCCTTATTGGGAACTTGTGGGCCTTAATTGAGGACTTGTGGGTCTTATTGTTGACTTGTGGGCCTTATTGGGGACTTGTGGGCCTTATTGGGGACTTGTGGGCCTTATTGGGGACTTATGAGTGCATTTTGAGGATTTGGGGAACTCGGAGGCCTAATAACGGGACTTGTAAAATCTACCGGGATGAGGACTTATGGGCCAAACGGGAAATCTTCGGGTCCTAATCGGGGGATCTGAAAGATCCAAGCGAGAACTTAGGGGGCCCAATGGTTGCCGTTTGCCAAAGTAAGTCCGAGCGCGTTGCGAAATCTCGCGCGATGAATCTCCCCACGGTTCGTGGGACGATAATCGAAGAATTAGGAGAACATTCCGCAGGCTCGATTCCAAAAATCTCGATATTATTCTTCGGTCCGTAGATTCTCGCGAAGCACAATATACGAGGCCTTCGACTCTAAGTGATGTATATATGCATCGTTTTCGTGGAGTGTTTTTTTTTATTCTTCTTTCTCTCTCTGTCTTTCTCGCGTTTCTTCATATTCTTGGAGGAAAAAAGTGCCGCAGCCGATTCGATTATGGTAATATTCCGTGGGTTTCTAATCAGGATCTGGCCGTTCATCATTTCTCGGTCCCTCCTTTTTTCATCTCTTTCTATCTCCAGCACTTTCTCCATTCCACTCTTCGTTTTTCATCTCTCTCTCTCTCTGTTTTCTGTCTCTCTTTTCACCGCGGCTTTTACGCGATTCCGTTATACGAGAAAATACGACGATCGAGGTGGAAAGAGTTATTATTCCCCGGAGTTAAGTATCATCGGGTCCCTCATCGATACCCGGCCAACCTTCTCGTACACTCGTTTTCTCTATACAGGTATACACCCACCTTACGATTAAACGGCTCGTATCCAGGTTCGATGTAGGGACCAAGGTGAAAGACCCATAGATTGAACCTCTCGCGAGAGATTTCCTTTTGAATTACGTTTCGTAATTAAAATAATTAGTGCGCTCGAGCAGACGAAATTTAATAAATATACCGTTAGCCTCGACGACACGCCGTTTAAATATACGAGAATAAGGTAGGATTCGTCCTTTCGATTTTTTTTTCTCTCTTTCGTTCGGTTTCGTTACGCGGATGAGGTCACTGCTGGATCCGCCGTGAATGCGGGCTCCGATACACGAATCATCGTCACGATGCGTCAAAAAGCACTTCGCTCTCGTAATACCTCGTAGAGTATGCTTGCGAATCGAATCCTCGCTTGAATCAACAAACGGACGAAGAATTCCACCTCGTTATTTTCGTGTGAACAATATACAAAAAAAAATGGTTTTCTTCAATTTTCAACCCAAACAAATCCGAAGAAACCCAAACAAACCCAAACGGACGAGGAATGCCACCT
The DNA here is from genome assembly GCA_030522765.1 of Ophioninae sp. B BG-2022a. NCBI lineage: Eukaryota > Metazoa > Arthropoda > Insecta > Hymenoptera > Ichneumonidae > Ophioninae sp. B BG-2022a. The sequence continues at coordinate 9,056 of JAPYZJ010001356.1, read as the reverse complement.
CGTAATTCTCAAGTGAATTATAGACTGAAAAAAAACGTTTTTCCTACATTTTCGAGACTCAGACATTATCAAATCCCAATCTGACGTTTCTAAATTCCAACAACAATTTATTTAAATAAAACGTACACTACTACGAACACTCGATAATTTTTATACACAAGCTTGAAACATAAAATCCGATGTCACTCAGGAATTCTCTCACCAATTTATCTCCTCGTAAACAAAAATAAAATTTTTTAAAAAATTTACGCGGTAAATAATAGGCTCGACCCCTTCCGGGGTGAGAGGGGTGACCGTAGATTGGCGCAATTCGCGACGGAGTGCGTCGAAGCACCGTTGCAAAATTCCCCGGACGGAAGGATCGAGCGATGGATCTCAACAAACACAACGGATCGAAGTGACGAGGAGGAGAATAAAAATTTATCGTATTCGAAGAATGCAATTAAACAATAATTTACATCGACACTTGAAAATATTCTTTTCAAACCCAACCGCCCTCCCCCTCAGGCACTTTCCTTTTTTTCCTTTCAGCCTTCCCTCAACCCCTTAATGTTCTTCGGTTTCGGTCATTCGTGCAGAAAACTTCACGCTGTGTGGTTCCAAGCAAAGAAGTAAAAATTTGAAGTTGGAATCCTCAGCGAGCAATCCACTCATGAATATTAATAAATCTGAGCTCTAATGAAATTCAAATCGTCAAATAAAAACGAAAGAGAGAGGAAGTGAGAGAGAGGGGTATTTCGCGTTCCGTATTATGGCTGCGCCTCTGAGTATAGACTCGGCGAAATTCTCTAGCCGGGGCTAATACCTGGGGATAATAGATGTACACGCGGTGGAAAGGATTCGAGGAGGAATAAAGCGAGGGGGAGTGGTAGTGACACGCCAGGGATTGGAAACATGCGAAACATAGAGAAATATCTCGAATTAGCTTGGCTTACACAGGCGAATGAGGAGACACGCATAGACACACCGATAGAGACAGAGGCAGAAGAAGAAAAGTATCCGTTACGGGTCTGCCGACGATTATTATAGACGGGGCCAACAGAGTGCGTCGACGGGTCTGGTAGCCTGGGAAAATATACGCACGTGCGTTTCGTAGCTATGCGCGTAGGAATCTTCGCCGGTCAATGGTAATTTGAATCGAGATGGTGAAAAGAAACGACGTAACCCAAACGAAATAATAAAAAGAAACAACAGAAAAAACAACAACAACGAGGAAATAAATAACGAGCAACAAAAGGATTCGAGTCGAAGGAACGAATCCGAGCGTGCGAGAATGCCAAAGTTTTCTACCTTCGCGTGTCTGTTTTCTTTTTTTGCCTCTCGAGGTTTGGGTTACAGAGCTGAGGCCTGAAAAAAACCAGACGGGACTAAACGTCCCAAATATCCGATATTTCGTCTCGCACAGTCGAAAACGAAACCGAAATCGTCTCGAAATAACAGTGTCGGGATAGCGGATGGTGATAGGGGGGCTATGGGGGCAGGGAGGGACAGGAACGAAAGATCCTCGAGATCGGCTTCCGACCGGTTGAGCTTTCCGCAAAACGCGTCGCTTCGGCTGCTCATCGCGCTAATTCTGATATTTAAACATCCTCGTATGAAGAGCTCGAAACGACTCGCGCGAAACTACCGGTGGCGTCTTCAACTGCGACTCCCCCCGTTGGATAAACGAGCCGATTTTTGCCGGGAATCGAACGAGACTCCTGTTTTTTTTTCTATTTTTTTTTGTTCAGAGACCCTTCGCAAAGGTTATTCCCCCGAGGAATCGCCATCGAGAGAATGCATAAAGTCCCCGTGTGGTGAACGTCGGGCTAGTATAGCCCGGAGGAAACGTCGATAGGCGGCCATTTCGAATCGTCAAAATATACGTCTGTTCCTCTCCTCGAGTCTATGGCTTTTCGTCTCTCGCGCAACCCTCTTCGTGCCTCGGGGGACCCCACTGTTTCTCTCTTTCGCTTCGGAGTTTGGTCCGTTTATCCATTAACCGAGATTAGAACGTTGGCAGCACTGTTTATACGCGCTTGTGTACGTACGCGAAGGTAAACCTGTGTGGAAGAAATATTTTATGTCCGTTACGCGTTTAATGTCGGTTACCGGGACATCCAGCTATTTTGAGGACGATTTTTAATCGCGGGATACTCATTTCATACGGATATTTGAAGAATGTATAATTACGAGTACAACGCTTTTTTTCCCAACCCGGTGCGACCAAAATTGCTCAAGATATCGCGCGCTGAGCCCGACGCTGAGCAACCGTGGCTCAGCGTAACCTTCAAAATTGCAAAGGGAATATCTCGGTCAATTTTCGTCCTAGAACATTGAAGAAAAAAGCATTTTACTCGTAATGACACGGCCTATAACCTGATGAGAAAAACCCCCCTGGTTCATGTACTCTGTACGATCCTTAGCCCTTGTTTTTTTCCTGAAAGCTTTTGTTGGCATCGCCAATGCTCTTCCCGACTGCTTTTCAACGGCTTAGGAGATCCAGCAGTCCGCGTATCCTTGACCACAATTTTTTATGGCCCACACATAAGCCTCGAAGTCTTCCATATTCTTCGGGGACAAAAAGCGGAGGGAAGGAGGGGAAGAAAAAAAATGAAAAAAAAAGGTAGAAAATATATGGACCATTGGACGGTGAGTCTCGTGAGAATTCATCGTCATCCTAGGGTCGCCCCGTTTCGTCAGACCTAAAAACCTTTGGAGCCTCGAGGCTCTTCTTCGTTTATTCGATCGCGAGATCGGATCGATTTTCTATCCCCTCGAACTGTACACATTGGAATCCATTGATCGTCGAATTTCAACTCTGTAATTATGTCCGAAGATAGAGAAGTGAATCATTCTTTCTTTCTCTCTCTTTTCTTGAAAAAAAATCCTTTTCATTTGCCTCGAAGTGCTCGTCATGGCGAATCGTTTGCGGAAAGTCGACGGGATGTCGCGAACGTGACTAATGCGGCTCGCCTTATTATCGCATTTCGCGAAGAGCGGATGCACGCGCGCTGTTTCATTACGGCATAATTGTTGTCTTTGGCGTCTTGCAGAACCGGAGACTTTAAGACCGATCATCAACTGGCAGCGCGCGATGAATAACGACGTTTATCCTCGCGAGACTCATCGATGGTGCAAACTCTTTCTTTTTTTTTTTAGTTTTTATTCGCGGTCTCGCTTCCTCGTTGAAACGGCCCTGAGGAAAGCTCAATTGCGGTACAGACACACGTGTATCTCCGGACCGAGAGAGTAGCGTGATCCGATTGACTATAATTATTTTTAATGATTGATGTCACTACTCCGCTCCGACCGGATTGAATTCCGTTTTTGACGCGAACGTGTCGAGAACTTTTGTGACGTCGGGATGATTATGCCTCGTTACAGTTTGTGCATACGTTTCGAAGAGAATAAAAAAATCTCGTTTTCTACAGAATTATTGTTTATTTGGAAAAATTCGATGTGTTTCGTTTTTTCTTTCGATTTGTTTCGATTTGCCATTTTTTAAATATGAATTTATCGTAATTTTATTAATCATTTGTATTTTTTTATTTTTTTATTTTATCGTTAATAATTACTAAAATTTTGTAAAAAGAATTGAATAAGTATAATTTATTCTAATTTATTGTTACTATATTAATTAAAAATCTGTGTAATTTTTATTATAAAAAGAACATTGTTATTTTCTCTTTTTAATAAATATAAAATAGATTTTTTCAATCCTAGATATTTAATTTTATTCCCAAAATTGAACAAATATTTGAAGCAAAATAAAAATGTTCATCCGCAATAAAAAATAGTAAAAATGAAAAACACCTCGCTATTTTCATCCCTACATCCAAGACACCCCTTAACTTTTCCTCAATTCCCACTTAACTAACGAGAAGGAAAAACTTGTTTAATGAAATGGAAATTGGATCGACAAAAAAAATCAACAAGAACAAGAGGAAGTTTTATTAACTCTCAATGCACACGTCCATGGTCCACCTGTCGTGTGAACGATCCAACAAAAGTTTGATTACTCGGGGCGCACTCTCGAGCTAAAATAAATGTTCGTGTGTCCGTCGATCGGTGGAGGGGCGAAAATTCTGGGGCGTGCGCGGACGCATATAATTATACACGTAAACTCGTACGAGTTGCTCCACAATCAACAAATTCTCTCGAGGAAGACGAGAGCTCATTCGTGACGAGAAGCATCCGAGCTCGGGATCGACGATGAACCTTCGTGGGACGAACTCCTCTCGTCCAAAGAAAAGTTACGAAATACGTAACTGTTCGAGTCACGTATACACTTAGAAACCGGTAGCTCCAAATCTCGAACCGTACCGAGCCCACAACTTATGAAATTCATCTACAGTGAAATCCCGATTTTTTTTTTGACCTCATCCACTCCAATATTGGTCTTTCGACCCAATAACAAAATAACTGGAAAACCCATAATACGAAGAACACAATTTTTTCCTGTCGTTTTTGCAACAATTCTAATAATTAATGTTTTATAGTTAGTATGCCAATTGTTTAAACAAACCCAAATAGACAGTAAAAAATAGTAAACAACAGTTTACTGTTTTTAATTATAATTAATATTTCATGAATACTTTACTGTCTATATATACATATTTATAATATATAAATATTTCATATATTATGTATTAATATTAATTATTTATTATGAATAGCAAATGTATTATTTACAGATTACTAATATTTTATAGTAAGTGTAACAATTGTTTAAACAGTACTAAACACACATTAGAGAAAATAAGACAAGTAAATAACAATAAAAAAACAGTTTAATATTAGATTTTAAATACTCACACATACTGGCTTTTGTTTATATAATTTTGGAGTGAATTCGAATGAAATCGGGGTCCCACTGTACTCGGTTCTGTCATCACCAATCTGCCTTGAACATTTCGCGAGTCCGCGCCACGCGAAATCCACCAACGATTGCATTTCGAGTACTCGAGTCTGCGAGTCTCCATTTTTTCTTTTAATTTTCTTTCAAATCCCTAATTGTCTATAATTTTAATAAAAGCGGTCATTGTACGGTCGTTACGAGGATGGTGAACGCGATCCGAGGTTTTCCTACACGAGGATGGTAATTGCTCCGTAATCGCTTACACACAGGGCTTATAACCTCTTATACACCCACGTATATCTATGGAACATTGCAATGACGTTAAACACGAGACGCCTAACGACACGTCCACCGAGCTATTACGGAACGATACGACTTCTATAAAAGGAATTCCTATATGTGAATACACGTTTGTATGTGCGTGTGTGTTTACACTTTCGAAGCTATTATTTTAATGTAATTTCAACAATCAGCACTTCTCGGTGTCCTCAAAATGGTCCTCGTAGTTTGAAGTCTTCGAAATCATTTTTCCTCATCTTTTCGTATTTAACAGGTCCTAAACGTGCATTTTAGAGACTGTAGATGACAGATTAAAAAGAGGAGAAAAATTATGGTGATTTCTGAGATAAACCCAATGAAACCCATACGAAAATCTGGAAACCCAAACAAAAGTCTGATATCTAAAAAAAAAACATTCAAAATTTGTTTAAACATCCAAAAATTTTCACAATCCCCTAGCGGCTACAAAAAAAAATTCCAAAAATAAGGAAAAAAGAGAAAAACGAAGCTGAAATAGTCCTCTTCCAAACCCCATTTTATAAATTCCTTCACGATTACTTTTTCACCGACGTAGTCAACGTTTCATCCGGATGCAAAAATGACAAAATACATGGCTGATACTTTTGACCAAGGCTGTATAAATACGTACTGTTTTTTTTTTTCGTCATCGAGCCGTCAATCCTACAACGCTGAGTCGCAAAATGACGAGGCTTTTGATTCGCCACGGTATACGTGTCCGGATAGGAGGGGATTGCTGCGTTCTTATTCTATCTGCACTCCGCAGCTTTGGAGTTGTCTACTTACACGCTTTCGCCTCGATCCGGTCGTTAATTCCGATCGAACGTGCCCACGAAATTACTGTGATCCCTCCCCCTCCCCTCCCCCCGCTTTCCTCCCACCATCTTGGATCACCATCTCTTCACAGAGAACGAATTATATATTTGCCTTGAAGAAACACGTCCGAGTCTTTCCGTTGACACTTTTGGTTAATCTTATCTTGGCTAATAAAGAAAATATGCTCGCTCGACACTTCTCTCCCTCTCTCTCTATCTTTGCACCGTTATTATACGGATGCTGCGCCTCGACGACCGGACGCACTTCGTGTGGTCGATCCTTTTGTCCGCACCTCCAGCCTCGATCTTTTTCTCGTTATAAATCGCTCTTCGATAGTCACCAACGTTTTTCCGGTTTTTTTTTTTTGGTCTTCAAGATAAAAGGGTGGAGGGTGGAGTTTGAGGCTTGGAGAACGAGGAGGAATTTTTATTGACGTAGCCAAATGGGAACTGGGTTAGGCAATAACACCCGCCCCTCTTCATTAAAAAAAAAAAAATTAATCTGGAATCATTAAATTCGAATAATTGATTCATTCGATTCGAATTTGATTGAGCAAGCGAGCATAAAGTAATATGTAATTTTATGATTTTTGTGATTTTTTATGAAAAGTAGGTATTTACCTACTCTTCATTTAATAAATTAAAAAATGTATCAATTAAAAGAAATTTAATTAATTCAAATAATTTATTAAATTTATTTAATTAATTGTGATTTTTGTGGTTTTTCATTAAAAGTAGGCATTTACCTACTTTTCATACAAAATCACAGAAATCCCAAAATCACAATTAATAAAATAAATGTTATAAATTATTTAAATTAATTTAAATAAATAGGTGAATGAAAATACGAGATGAAATCCATTGATTAAACGAAATAAGGTCGACTGTGAATGTTTTCCACTCTGACGTGGAAAAAACGATCTCTCTTTGGAATGATGAAAGTGACGTTAAAAAAAGACAGGTCGAAAAGTGAAGATTTTTGCGGAAGAAAATAGAATGCCAGGGCCGATTGGATTGAATACCTGAAAGTAGAGTTTTCCACCTAGCAACTGAATTGAATAATTGTGACGAGTCTCTGGATCGTCACAATTATTCTCGAAGTATTTTCGGCTTTCGATGTTCCATATTTCGTGGCTTACGAGGTTATCGACCGTGATGGAAATTTTATTTGAAAAAAGATGGTTGTGAAATCCGGTCTTTCTTTTTTACGTTTTTTCTCGAAGCCCCCTCCACCTTTCAAAAATGTACCTTTTATGGGAGGGGGTAATGGGGGGCCTGAACCCCCCAGGCTCTAAAAAAAAGTACTAGCTACGCCAATGCGTGTTCCTATCTATTCATTTACGTATTTACATATATGTACATTTATACATTTTCCGTACGTGGAATCGTACACGGATGGATTTCTAACTCTCGTGGCCGGAGAGAGATTCTTCGTGCTCGATCGTATCTGCAACGGTACGGTTCGATATCTAGGTATTCGGTGAGGGCAGTTGGTGGAAATTTGGACCAAACGGTGGGGCTCCGAGACGATCAGTATTCCACATATAAATAACATTTCCAACGAATTTCATTTGAAAGAAATAAAATTTCGAACGAATTTCATTTTAAAGAAAAAAAATTCCGAACGAATTTCATTTGGAAAAAAAATTCGATCGAATTTTATTTGAGAAAATTAGATTACTAACAAAGTCGATTAAAAAAAAAAATTGGAACGATTTTAATTTGAAAAGAATAAAATTTGGAACGACTTTCATTTGAAAAAAAAAATTTCGAACGAATTTCAGTTCGAACAAATAAAATGTCGAACGATTTTTATTTGGGAAAATAAATTATCAAACGAATTCCATTTAAAAAAAACTTTAAACAAATTTCATTAAAAAAAACTTCGAACGAATTTCGTAAAAAAAAAAACTTCACACGAATTTCATTTTAAATAAACAAAATTCCGGACGATTTTGCCATGCTTCTTCGGTTGCGTATAATCGAGGATAAATGAAGTATCCTAAGGACTAATTCGATCGAAAATTTCATCGCGACGCGATCGAACGACAGCAACGGTCCGTACTCTCCATCGGTTTTGTGCAATACTTTATTTTCGACCCGGGAGTCCGTTCGGTGTAACTCGTGCCGATAATACGATAGTTCGATGACGGTGTCGAAACTCGATCGAGGGAGGGAGTCAAAGAGAGAAAGAAAGAGAGAGAGAAAATCGAACGATCCGTAACCGAGGACGTAACTTTTCTGTATCTCTCGAATCTCGGAGAATAATGCACGAGACTCCCGAGAGATAAAAGAGGAAAGAGATGGCGAGACGAGGTGGCGGGGGGGGGGGGAGGGGCGGATGAGATTGATTGGTTGATTGGTTGTATTTATTACGTCCCGGTAAACTCTCGGGCAAATGTACAGCTTCGGATGAAATATAAGGAGAAACGCATTTGTAGGAATTCGGATGAATGATGATTCGATTTGTAAATCAAAATAAACGAAGAAATTGAGGTGTGACTTAAAATTTGATCGAAGCAAACGAAAAAAGAAAAAACCGATCGAAGTTTCAATCCTAACGAAAAATCAATATCGCCTAATACGACAAAATCTAAAAACGAAGTAAAAATGAAAAAGCAAAAGAACAACATCTGAAATATAAAAAAATAAAAAAATTAATAAATCCACGATATTAAACAGCAACGTGAAATTCGAAAGAGAAATTAAACGAAAATTAATATCGATCCAACAACTACAAAAATTTGACACCCATGATAAAATATAAACGACTAAAAAAAACAAAATAAATAAAAATAAATAAAATAAATTAACCAACGATATTGGAACGGAAAATTCAAAGCTGAAATGAAACAAAAACCGTCAGATTGCTACAACTTGTTTATTTAACCGAACGACATACAATACGATGGAGAAGGAGGTTTCTCAGCGGAGAAAACTCCAGCTGAGTTTGCCGATTTCGAAATACGAATCTTCGCGTATGTATCGGGAGTCTCGTAAGTCGAGATCGGTGGACCACGAGAGCGAAATTAACGGCACGATAGAAGGAGAAAACGCGACCGTACATCAGCCACATACTATGTATATATATATATATATATATA
>JAPYZJ010001355.1:0-28312 GCA_030522765.1 Ophioninae sp. B BG-2022a | reverse complement strand
AATATAGAAAAATTATAATAAAAATAATGATCTCGAAAGTTTTGATAACGGTTGAAAATATGATTGTTCGTTACGTAATTACAATAATTAATTTTTTTTCTTTCGTTTAGAAAAACGGAAAAAATAATACAAAATATAGAAAAATTATAATAAAAATAATGATCTCGAAAGTTTTGATAATGGTTGAAAATATGATTGTTCGTTACGTAATTACAATAATTAATTTTTTTTTTCGTTTAGAAAAACGATACGATACGTTTTTTCGTCACGTTGGAAGACGAGGTTCCGGAAGGTCAACAACCAAACATCGTCGGGGTGGACGCTTACGTGATCGTTCTCGACGTAAACGATAATCCACCGAGCTTTTCCGGTACACCTTACGAGACGACGGTGGCTGAGGACGAAAAAATTGGCAATACGGTGTTACCCGGTATTCGAGTTACCGATCCTGATTTGATCGGTGACAACATCGAGATTTCCTGTATTCCTCAAGAGCAGGTGAGAACAGAAATGAGATTTCAATTTTCGTTGGTTCGAGCGATACCAAATTTAGGTTCGTAACCCAAACAAACCATTGAAATTTTTTTTTACTGCAAATACACAATACGCAATACACAGGATCTATCCAAACTAAAATTTTCAGCTGATTACGAATATCATCGAATTTTTGTCGAAAGCTCTGCACACAGCATAAAAAAAATCGAGTTTTTAGCAGTTTTTTACGATTTTTTCATGGAAATTTTGGGTTTTTGGAGAAATGAATGGTAGATTCGTGTTTAGGGGCTAAAATGACATCGAAATGGAGGAATAAAAAAATATTAAATATCCAAAATATTTTTGGATTTTTGGGGAAAAAAAGTTTTTTTACTAAATCATCGATAACTTTTTTTCCTTTAGGATTTGGCACTCCAGACTGTGCTCAATCTCTTCGTTATGATTTTCTCTTCAAAATGCTTTTTTAATCATTGAAATCCGATGATTTTTCGATTTTTGGCAGAATTTCAAAGTTAGACTATCGATTTTTGCCAATTTTTCCATACATACCCCTTTGCCTCTTTTTTGCGATTTTTCAAGTGGACTTTCCGGGAAAACTATAAGAGCTATCGATCTAAATCCAACGCCATTATTTAAGTTAGGCAAAAACCTTTTCCAAACCCACCAAATAAATCTCTATGGCATAGAAGAAGCCTACTCTACGACCTTTTGAAATATCGTGATTTTCGAGATTCCAGAAAAGTGGCCAGGGAAGACGAAAAAATTTTTTTTCCGTTTTAAAACTATTAAAAGGTTCTATATAATCGGAAATTTTCCGCTGATTACGAATATGCCCGAGTTTTTGCCGAAAGTACAAAATTAGTCTTGGAAAATGGGAAAAAAACTTTTCCAGAATTTTTTTTTGCCATTTTTCTCTAAAAAATAGAGAATTCAAGGCGAATCAACTGGTGGATTTGTCTTAAAAAATTAACTCCAGAATATTTTTTTGCCATTTTTCTCTAAAAATAGAGAATTCAAGGTGAATCAACTGGTGGATTTGTCTAAAAAAAATAAACAATAATACAATAATATATAATAAATACATCGACTCAGAATTTCACCCCCAACCCATCACGGATGACATTCTCTTCTGGGACACCCTATATATACATACACATATATAAATATGAAAATTCGAAATTCCTGGCAGTTCTTGCATCGTTGGAACGTTTATCCTGAATATCCACGAGATAAACGATCAAATGAAAATTTTTTTCCAACGAGCCATCCGTAATTCCAGTATCACGTGATCAAGAACGAGTATCGAGAGGAGAATTCATTAATAATAACAAACCCCGGATTTGCCAAATCGCACATATATACGACCCTGTGCAATTTCCCACCTCTCGGATTCGCTCGATAAATTTCAATATTGCTCGAACCACCCAGCGTTCACCAGTTTTACATCAGACCCCGATAAAGCCCTCGAAGCCCTTTAACTAATGATTTACACGTACGCCTCGTTTCGTACACAAACTCCCATCCTCGTATAGAATTTCCAACAGAGGCAAATTTTAATGTTCTACCTTTGGTAGAGAAAATACGTTTTCAACCATCCCCCCCCCCTCCCCACCCTTGTTTTCCCTTTTCCCCCTTCCCTTATCGTTTTTGCTCGATACTCCTCGTTTGGCTTAACAAATGTCCCGATAAATACAAAGTTGCTCCGATCACTAGCTGCTCGTGCTAAAATTCAAACTCGTGAATTTTCATATCGGAAAACAACAATAAAAACAACAATTCGATGAGCCCAGGGCTCTAAAATCGAGGAAAGAGACGAAAGTGAAAAAAAGATTTATTGCTCGAACGTGGTAACGAAAATAAACAGGTTCTGGACGTTTTGTAATTATTTTTTTTTTTTCGCTTTTGATATTTGTGAAAGATATTTAATTTCAGGTTTTTTTTTGCTCGGGAAAGTTTGGAAATTCGATGTTAAAATTATTTTTAAAACGATTTATAATGTGTTTAGAAACGATTTTTTTTTTATTTATCTTTATACAGTGAGATGGCCAGAAAAGGGAGAGGTTTTTGAAAAAACACAGATTTTTGAAAATCTTGGCCAAACCTGGTACTTTGCAGCCCTGATTTTGTCTCCTTAAGGGATTTTAATTGACGTTTTGCAATTTTTTTTATTCGCTTTTGATATTTGTGGAAGATATTTAATTTCAGGTTTTTTTTGCTCGGGAAAGTTTGGAAATTCGATGTTAAAATGATTTCTGAAACGATTTATAACTCCTTCAGAAACGATTTTTATTTTTTTTTATTTGTATACATTGAGATGTCCAGAAAAAGGAGAAATTTTTGAAAAACCATAGTTTTTTGAAAATCCTAGCCAAACCTGGTACCTTGCAGTTCTGATTTTGCCCCCTTAAGGATCCATTTTTAAAACTCGCTTAATCGTGAAACTCGTTATTTTTAATGAAATTTCGATCTGACTTTTCGTGGATTAAATTTGAAGAATTTCAAAGTTGAATTTTTATGAAAAAATTGGCCATCGTGTATGGTTTTTTTTAAGGGAAAAATTACGTAAAAACGTATTTTTCCGGGTGTTTGGGTCACGAGAAAAAAATCTGTAAAAAAATATATGATTTTGAGGGAAATTTTATTAACGACCGTTCGAAAACCCAATTTGTCAAAATAATAATAATAATCGCTATCAGTGTGAATTTTTCGTATATTTCATTTACGCGTACCGAGTTTCCGATAATTCTAATTGAAAATCCGATGAGAGCCAATTAAGCGTGGACCCGAGCAAATTTGCCTTCACTCTTTTCGAACATGGGTTTGCAGGTCGTAACTTTTTGACATTCAAAAACAAATATTTATCTAGCTGGTGTACAGGTCGATCGAAACAACCCCGACTACAAAAGCCACCCCCTGGCTTCGTGAACGACGGGAGGCGTCTATGAATATCGTAGAGAGAAAGAGAGAGAGAGAGAGGGGGGGGGGGAGTCATTTGAGTTGCTAAAACTCGTGGTTGTTGCAGTTTCAGGATGCCTGCACCAAGTTCGGTATCGTCGACGTCGAGAAAAGCGAGAAGACGTACGTCGGTGCCCTCGTTCTGCAGCAACCCCTCGACTACAGGCAACGACCCTTCTATCAAATGTTGTTACTTGCCAGCGTGAGTCATTACAAATTCCGAAAAAAAAAAAAATAAACGAGGAAAAGTGAAAAAAAAAGCATAAAACGAGAGAAAGAGGAAAAGTGATTTCAAATTAATTCAAAATTAATTTGGGAATTGAAAAAGAGAGAAAAAGAGTTAGAAATACAGAACCCAAACAAACCCAAACAATGAAATAAAATAACGATAATTATAATAGTAATAATAAATCAAAATCAAAAATATAAATAATTTAATAAAATATAAGAAAATAATAAAGAGAGAGAGAGAGAGAGAAATGCAGAAATAAAAAAATAACAATGAAATAAAATCACAATAATGATAGTATTGATAATAAAGAAATGAATAATTATTTTTAAAAATTCATAAAAATCAAAATAAAATATGTTTAACAATCAAAAATAAAAATAACATAAATAAGACTATAAATAAATAATAATTCAAAGAGATTGATTGATTGATTAATTGGATTTATTTGGGTTTGTTTGGGTTCAATAAAAAATTAATATATCATAATAAAATGCAAAAAAATCCAAAAAAATAATAATCAAAAGATAGAGAGAGGGAGAGAGATATTTAAAAATAAAAAGGGATCAAATAAAATAACATCTGTTTCAGATCCGTTTTTTACCACGATTTTCGGTACTTTTATCGTCTAACCTAACAATTATCAGAAAAATAAAATATTCGGTGGTCGTTTCAGGACGGTACGAACAACCAAACAACCGGAGTCGAAATCAAAGTTAAAGACATACAGAACAGTCCCCCGGAGTTTTTGGACTCGCTGACCGGAGTTGTAAAAGAGGACGACCCGATCGGTACTCTCGTGATGACCGTAAAAGCGCGAGACGGTGATCGAGGAATGCCCAGAAAAGTCATCTACGAACTCGTCACCAGTACGTATCCAAATTAATCTCAATATCAATTGAATTTACCGACCGAGCCGGAAGTCCCAATAATTCTCGAATATTCCTAAATATACCGGAAGTCTTTCAATCATCATTTATAAAATCCATATATTTTTTTTTTTTTTTTTACTTTGATGTTTTTTTTTCACAGATCCTTTCGACTATTTCCTCCTGGATTCGGAAAGCGGCGAATTGCGAACAGCCAAACCTCTCGATCGCGAAGCGTTGGAAGATTCCACGGGTGTTATCACTCTCAAGGTCAAAGCTCGCGAGGTCGTTAATGGAACACCCGGTAATGACAATTCAACGGTTTCCATGGCCGAAGCCACCGTCACGATCAAAGATGTCAACGACGAACCCCCATCTTTCAACCAACGGGAATACAACATAGAAATACCTGAAAACGTTCCCGACGGCACTCCGTTGCCGCACTTGGATATGACCGTCAAAGATCCCGATGTCGTGAGTTTTATCAATTTTATTAATCACTATTAATTTAATTTCTAGAATTTACTATAAATTATTACTAATAATATAATTAATAGTAGTTATTATTATTATAAATTATTAGTAATTAAATTAGTAATAATTTAATTACTGTACTTTGCTATAATCTATTAATTACATTAATTACAATTTATTTAATTACTATAAATTACTATACATTAGACTATAAATTGCATTTAGTATATTAATAAATATTGTTTTTTTCTTGTCAGAAAAGATGATTTATTATTATTATTATTATTATTATTTAATTAAAATTCAATGACTATTATTATTATTATTATTAATTATATAGGATTCGAGTCGACTGATACTGCATCAATGGCCAATCGATTCGAACCGATTTTGTTTCACTTTTTTTTTCGAAAATGAATTTAAAAATCGAAGTTTTAAAAAGTTTAAAAAATCGAAGATCGTTTGGAAAAAATTAATGAAAATTTTCGAGAATTCCAAAATTGTTCAATCTCCGTATGTACTCTTCGATTGTAAGACCCAAAGAAACCGATTTTATTTCTTATTTTAAAACGAAATAAAAATTACGAAAACGAACAATCGTTAGGAAAAAATAAATAAAAATTTCCAACATTTCCAAAAGGGTTCGATTTCTATATGTACTCTTCGATTGTAAGACCCAAACAAACCGATTTTATTACTCATTTTAAAACGAAATAAAAGTTCCAAAAACGAACAATCGTTAGGAAAAAATTAATAAAAATTTCCAAAATGTCCAAAAGGGTTCGAACTCCGTATTTACTCTTCGACTGGAAGACCCAAACAAACTGATTTTATTTTTCATTTTAAAACGAAATAAAAATTACAAAAACGAACAATCGTTAGGAAAAAATTAATAAAAATTTGAAAAATGTCCAAAAGGGTTCGAACTCCGTATTTACTCTTCGACTGGAAGACATAACGGGTGCGTTTACGGTCGAGCCAACGATAGCGACCGGAAGTACATCGGTGAACATCCGGGTGACTAACGGTTCTCTCGACTACGAGAATCCGAATCAGCAAAAATTTATAATCCTGGTTATCGCTGAGGAAGTCGACACGAATCCGAGATTGGTTTCAACGGCTACTGTTACCGTGACGATCACCGATACGAACGACAATGCGCCCTCATTCGCTAGTCCAACTTATACAGCTCTCGTGTCCGAAACTGCAACGCCTGGTACACCGATCGTCACTATAAAAGCCAAAGATCGCGACAGCGGCAGATTCGGCACTTCCGGTATCATTTATCAACTTCTCGGTCAAGGATCCGATCATTTCGCCGTTGACAAAAATAACGGCACTATCACCGTTGCACCCTGCCTCACACCTGGTACTGCCCCTTGTCTCGACTACGAGGAACAGAGCGAATATTTCCTCAATTATAAGGTCTGACCTCGTCTCATCATTTTTTTTATCGAATTCCAGACTTAGATTTTCTTCCTCGTATCACATTTACGAAAAATGCATATTTTCAAATAAATTAGGTCACTTTTAAAATTTCTAAGGAATAAGGACGTGATATTTTTGATTTTTATTGAAAAATACGAAAAAATGATTAAAAAGAATTTTTTTATAAATGCATTTACGAAAAATGTGTGTTTCAAAAAAATTAGGTCACTTTTCAAATTTTTAAGGAATAAGGACGTGAGATTTTCGAGTTTTATTGAAAAATACAAAAAAATTATTAAAAAGAATTTTTTTTAATGAATGTATTTACGAAAAATGTGTGTTTTCAAAAAAATTAGGTCACTTTTCAAATTTCCAAGGGATAAGAACGTTCGATTTTCGATTTTTATTGAAAAATACAAAAATTGATTAAAAAGATTTTTTTTGACTAAATATTAATTAGTAAATAAATATTTTTTGTGAGAAATAGAATTATGAATAAATAAATATTTTGTTGGAAAAAATAAAATTATGAATGAATAAGAATTTTTCGAGAAATATAGTCACCTTACTTTTTGAACGAGCCTCGTAATCGTGAAGCTTGAAAAACCAAACGTCAAATTCCAATATTTCCGAAACTAGTCATCAAAAATCCTTTTTGGGCTTTTCTCAAAATATTAAAAGGAAAGTAGAAAAATATCCGGTCGATCAAAAACAGAGCATTTCGAAATTGCATCTTCACTTTTTAAAGACAACCTTTTTCCATTACGATTTAAAATCCGAATGTCACAATTCTCAAAAAAGAAAAAAAAACACGAAGCGTAGTAAAAAGAAATCCATTATTTTCCGGACTCAACCAATGAGAAGCCAACCAACCCCAAAACACAAAAGTTTCTCCAGTACGAAAATTCCGACGTTCCAACGCCATCTAGCATGACCCGATTGGACTATAAAAAAAAATCATGGATTTCTTTTTACTACACCGAAAATGCACGATTTTATAAACGTAAAACGTTTGGTATCGAACAGGCGACGGATGACGACGGTAAAGGGCAAACGACGAGTGTATCGTTGCGAGTCAGTTTGGGTGACGCGAACGACAGTCCGCCGGATTTTCTTCAAGAAAAGTATCGGGCGGTCGTTGACGAGGGTGCTGAAAAATTCGAGCCAGAATTGAAGGTTCAAGCTCGAGACAAGGACAAAACATCGAAAATCACTTATTCGATAATGGAGGGTAACGAGATGGGTTTTTTCGCGATCGATGGGAATACCGGTGAAATAACGATCGTGAATAGAGGACCGGTCGACATGACGAATTCGAGTCAAGATTGGATAGCACTAACGGTTCAAGCGAGCGACGGAAAATTCGTCGATTCGGCGATCGTTAACGTCACCGTTCGCGACGTCAACAATAACGCCCCAATTTTCCCCCAGGACGTTTATACTGCCAGCGTACCGGAAATATCGGCGATAGGTAAAAATAAATTTTCAAATTTTCAATTTCAAATTTTCAATTATCGATTACTAAGTCTAATTTTTGATTTTTTTTATTTTTCAAGGTACCATTGTGGAAGAAATGATGGCTACTGACGCCGATAGCGGTATCAATGCTGAACTCCTCTATCGAATTCAGAAAGGAGCCTTTGACGACTTTTCCATAAATGAGACCACTGGCATTGTTACCGTTTCGAGAAAACTCGATTACGACGAGAGAAACACTTATCACGTTGAAGTTATCGCACTTGATAAAGGTTGACCTTCCAATTAATCTATACCTAAACATATATATATTTAAATAGTAATTTAATAAATAATACATTTATTTAAATAGTAATTTTTATAAAAATTTTAATTAAAAATAATAATATAATTTTTCAATAATATATATATATTTAAATAGTAAAAAAATATCGACCATTATTTTTAAACCCAAACAAACCCTTAACCCGTGATGGTATTCGAGACACCTTAATCCCGTGAACCTTGGTCGTTTTTGTCTACAAAATCTACAAAAATTCATGGTTTATCTTTAAAATATAATTTTCAAGGGACAAAAAGATGTTTTTTTTATTCTTCTTATTTTTAATATATTTTTTTCGTCAAATATTGAGCAACTCGCGAAAAAAAAAGTTTTTTTTTCCTAAATATACCAAACGTAAAAATTAGGGAACATTTTTTCCATAGCAGTTTCTTAAAGGTTGCTCTTTACAGAAAAAAATATTGTTTGGATCTGTTTGGATTTGTTTCGGTAAAAAAAATAATAATTTATATAGAATATAATTATAAAATAAAATTAATGATTCATCGATGAATCATTCGTTAATAATTCATTATTATTCATTATTCGATTACAATTAAATAATTATACGTTCGAGATATTTCGTAATGAAATTTCGGGCTAAGAAAAAATTGTTTCAGAGATGAAGATGAAATCCGCTGAAAGGTGAAATAAAACGCCTGATAAAACACGCCTCCATCAATATTAATATTTCAAAGTCCCTTATCGCGATTTTTTAAAAATTAATATAAATTAATGATTTTTCGTTTAGTAATTAATATCAAAGCTATCAAATTTGTTCGTGACGTTACGTGACCCCATTTTCGTGTGAATTTTTCAGGTTCTCCCAGTTTAACGGGAACGGCAACTTTGATGATAAAAGTTGAAAACAGCAATGACAAAGCGCCGTATTTCACGCCAGCAACGCAAAGAGCTCAGGTAACTGAGGACACAGCGATCGGAACAGTTTTCACGACTTTGAAAGCGACCGATCCTGACAGTTCGGATCCGAAGGCGTTGAACTTTGCGATATCCGAGCCGATAACGGCTATCGATCGTAAAGGTCAACAAGTCAGTGAAAATTCGACGTCTTACAAGAGTTTCTTCGCTGTCGATCGTAAAACCGGTCAAGTTTCCGTCGTTGGAGCTCTGGATCGTGACGTAGCAGCGACGGTCAGCATAAACGTCGTTGTCACCGATACAACAGCCCCGAATTTGCAACAAGGCACAGGTTAACAAAAATACAATAAAAAAACACTTTTTTTTTTCGGTCAAAGTGAAATTAACGAAAATGTCGATTTTTCAGGTACCCTCGTAGTTACGATAATCGACGTTAATCGAATGGCGCCTGAATTCCTGAAACCTTGGACACCCGAAAAACCGGAATACACGATCGAGATGCAAGAGGAACAACCAACGGGAGCTGTTGTTGGAGCTTTTCCTGCAACCGACGCTGATAGCAATATTGCCGGCTATGCGATCGAACCCCCGAGTCCTTATTTCACTATTTACAACGTAACCGGTTAGTTCGAGTCTCTGATCGGTTGAATTAACCTTTAAGGACGTGACGAACATCGACATAACCTCAAAAATTTTCGCAATCCGTTTTCTCGGCGTCGATTAAGTTTACGGCGAAAAATCGAGCATCGGTCTTTGTAGGTTATGTCGGACACGTCGAAGACGTACCACGTGACACACGAGTCCGAGAGAGATAGACGAAATTTTTAAATTGCTATTTCTCAGGGACGATACATTTTTATCGTAAAATTCAAGCATCTATTTCTGTCTCTGTGAATTCTACAAAGACTGATGCTCGATTTTTCGTCGTAAACTTTAGTCACGCTGAGAAAACGGATTTTGGAAATTTGTGAGGTTATGTCGATGTTCGTCGTGCCCTTAATTGCTAATATTGCTGAATGCAGCTGGCAATGATGAGCCAAAAGGACTTTGGATCAAGTTTCGTATTGATGAGTCTAGTGGTTCGCTGAAGCGCCATTTTGGATCGATCATTGAAAAATCGTCATTGTTTGAGTAATACGATACTCGAAAATAATCCAGGCAATTTTCGACTCGGTGGATGGGATTTCAAAAATGAAAAAGTAGTCCAAAAGATGCCGAAGATTACCGATTCCAAATGAACAATTTGAAAAATGGGAATTCTCCCTTTTTTTAAATTAAAAACGTGGTTTAGCAGTTTTATCGATAGGGATTTTCGTTATTCCCCCAAAAGGGACTATTTTTTTCTCTGACTTTGTCTCTTTCTTTTTTTGTATCGCAGGTATCGTTCGAACGAGTCAAGTTATAAATTACGAGGAAACGAAACAGCTGAACTTCACAGTGGTGGCTTACGACTCCGGTGTACCAAGATTATCAGCGACAGCGCGAGTTATCGTGTCGATAATAAACGTGAACGACGAGGAGCCAAAATTCGAGAAGAATTCCTACGTCGTTTCGATAGAGGAGAATTCTCCACCGGGTACACACGTGACCGTTGTAAAAGCGATAGACGAAGACGAGGGTAAATTTGGCGAAGTGAGCTACAGTTTGATCGGCGAGCACGCGTCGGATTTCAACATAGGTCACGAAACGGGTGAAATAACAGTTGGAAGCGCGACAGTTTTGGATCGGGAGGAAAAATCAGAGATAACGATAACGGTAATGGCGAGTGACGGTGCGCCATTGAATTCTCGTCGATCAACGACAGTTCCGGTTGTTATTAATCTCATCGACGTAAACGACAACAAACCGATATTCACGCAGCACAGTTACGTCGCGTCGGTAGCCGAAAATTTATCGATAAATCCACCAGCGACGATTCTTCAAGTACGCGCCGTCGATGAAGACGATGGCGCCAATGGTCAAGTTTGGTACAAAATCGTCGGTGGAAACGAAAACGGCTCGTTTTCCCTAAATCCGGAAAATGGTTTTCTCTATCCAGCCGTAGCTTTGCTCGGTCGTGCTGGTTCTTATCGAATCGAAGTCGAAGCTCGTGACGGAGCTGGTTCCGGTCTTCACGCTGATCGCTGCTACGTCGATATTCGCGTTATACCCGTTAATCAGCACAAACCGGAATTCGTAATGCCCGAGTTACCAAACGCTACTGTCGAAGTACCCGAAAACGCTGGTGTACCGAATTACTTGGTGATGACAGTGAGAGCTATCGATCACGATCCCGGTGAAAACGGACGCGTCAGTTATCATCTCAAAGTTGGCAATCGTAATGTACAAGAAAACGAGGAATTCTCGATCGATCGAGAAACCGGTGAATTGAGAGCGAAGATAATATTGGATCGTGAAATCAAAAGTAAATTCGAGCTTGTACTCGTAGCTTCTGATCACGGTAGTCCAACTTATTACGAGACTCTTCGATTGCTAACTATTCTTCTCGTCGATACGAATGACAACGTTCCTGAATTTACGGAAAATTACGTTTTTTACGTACCGGAAAATCGTCCTAAAGATTACACGGTTGGTCGTGTCACAGCAGAAGATAAAGACGAAGGTAGACACGCTCGAGTCTATTATTACATCGAAGCCGGAAACGAAGAAGGATCTTTTTACATCGACAAATCTGATGGCACGATATACACGAATCGATCTTTCGATCGTGAAATCCGTGACAATTACGTGCTTACGATACTCGGCGCGAACGATCCTGACCTCTACGTCGCTCCAAGGTCACTCGGATCGATCGGTAATCCCGAGCATGGTCATGCCAATGTCACCGTTACCATACTCGACGAAAACGATTGTTCGCCGATTTTCGAGCGTACCGATTATTACGCTGGTATCAATTCAATGGCGAACATAAACGATTTCGTCGCGAAGGTAACAGCTTCGGATCCTGATCTCGGTGATAACGGAACTCTTCATTATTACGTCGCTGGTGCTTATCTATACAAATACGGATCGTTGAAACCCAGCGGTTCGATCATACCCAGTCCGTTCAACGTAACCCAAGATGGAAAACTGGTTACCAGTGGTGATATGGAAGAATACAAACAAGATAGATTTTCCGTTGAAATCGTTGCCAAGGAAACCGCGCCACCCGAGAGATACGCGATAACTCGGGTTCACGTTTGGGTCTTTGAAACATCTCAACTGATACGCGTCATTCTTTCACGTCCACCGGAAGAAGTAAATCGTGCGCGAGACGAAATTATCGGAGAATTGTCAAACGCGACGCGTAGCCGAGTCGTCGTTGATGATATACGCTATCACGTCGATTCCTCGGGTCACATCAGACGCGAATGGTGCGATATGTATCTTCACGTCGTTGATTCCAAGACCCAAACAATCACGCCTATACCTCAAGTACTCAGGATCATCGATGCGAAATACGATTATTTGAAGGATTACTACGCGGGCTTCGCTATAGAAAACGTCGTACCAGCTTTCGCTGGTAAACAGGAAGAGCCTTTCGATCCAGCTCTTGCAGCTCTTATCGCTCTTTTGGTCGTTTTACTCGTTGGCGCTGTTACCGTTACCGTCGTTTGTTGCTGCCTCAGACATTGGGTCATCACCGTACCCAATGATATTCGCAAAAAAGACGGCTTGATCAAAAAGCAAATTATCGATGAACTCAATACGACCGAGAATCCATTGTGGATCGAACAAAAATTGAAACTCTACGAGGAACAGGAATTGACGATGCAAGTTTTTAGCGAACCCGAGTCTGGACTCGTTCAGGACAGACGTGGAAGCGGCGTCAGCGTTGGCATCGGTGATACGTCACAGGATAACACTTATGCCACTATTCAACATCCAATACCCGCTAATCGACATCGCCCTACCACTCCTGACTACACCACGTTACCCGGCAATCATAATAATCTCTACGAATCAGCCATGGGCTTTCAAGGATCAACGTTCCAACCTTCGAACACCGTCGTTCCACAACTTACCCTCGATCGCGATGGACAACCTCAGTTCGTTTCCGCTCTCGAGTAATCGACCGAAAAACGATTAAACGAAACTTGCAGTATTAAGGATTCTCGAATGCCCAACAGACTTGGAACCAATCTCTGGAAAGGCATTAACGACGAAACCACGTTTTTTTTCAAACGATTTCTTCCCAATTTCGTACGCGATGAAAATACGTCTGAAGGGTAATGTTAGGTCGGATTTATACATCGAAATATCGATGCTCGGTTAAAGATATTAAGTATTGCAAGGTAAATTGCAAATGCCGAAAATGTGTACGCAAAAGTATTGAACTTTTGTATTTTTTTATTTTGAAAAAAAGCTGCGCACTTTTTTGCCTGAAACGATCAAGGTTTCGTAATTAAATAGGGAAAATAAGCAGTCAATTTTTTTTGGAAATCACACTTTTCCAGTAGAATTCCAGAAGAAATTTTTTCTTCTTTTTGCTTCGAAAAGATCGTTAACGGAAATTCGTCTTTTGCATATTTCATATTTTCATATAGATATTTCCTTGCATATTTTCACGAGCCGATTGTAAATGTTTGTTAAAATTCATGAATCCGCTTTAATCATCTTCCCAGTCGTGTGACTTTTCGGCCTAACATTTCGACGGTATCCCTGAAAGTGAAAATCGTAAGTGAAATAGGGTCGACAATGCGGCAAGTGTTTTTCGTTCAGAACTCTGATTGGGCCTAAATTTTCTTTCTCTTTCGTTCACTTTTTTTTTCTTCTTTTTTTACTTCGTTGTCGTTCGTTAGGTTATTCCCGCGGGGACGCCATTTGCAAAAGAGAATGTCGAACTTGATGAACATAAAAATTGAAGAAAAAAAGAATGAAAGCGTCCTTCCGGCACTCGCACGGATGCACGGCCTCGACAATAACTGGATAATATGGTTTGGTCAGCGTGCGAGTTCGCGACCTAAAAAAAAAAACAATAAAAGTACGGGCGAATCGAAGGTGAAGAAAAGCGAGGAGACGAAAAAAAAAAGGATATTCGAAGAAGAAATACATATATGCTCATCCCGAACATTTCTCATTCGTCACAGTAGATATCTCGATCGTCCAACCGTATCGCACATATATAAATATATATGTATATATATATATTTATATACATACGTATATTTCGATTGAAACGATTATTCCGATGGCGGAACATAATCAAAAAACTGAAAATATATTTCGTCCGACCGCGGTGTCTCGCTCCACTTCAATTACTGTTTTGGCAAAAATCGTACGCGTCTAACGATATCTAAATTTCCAACATTAAAAAAAAAATCTGTACTCAAAAATAGCATCGATTACATAATCGATCGGGTGAAATCAAGTTTGAGTTAAAATCGTGCACAGAAACTTTATCCCCTTCGAAGACTCATTAATTGCATTAATTCGTTCATTGAAATTGAAATTAATTGAATTTAATTGAATTTAATTGAAATTGAAATTAATTAATTGAATTAATAGAAATTGAAATTAATTAATTGAATTAATAGAAATTAATTGAATTAATTGGATTAATTGAAATTAATTGAAATTAATTGAATTAATTGAATTAATTGTAATTAATTGAATTAATAGAAATTAATAGAAAGTAGTTGAATTAATTCATTTGTTGAATTCAATTCAATTAATTAAATTGAATTAATTTCAGTTTTAGCGTTTTCGATTTATCGGGATGATCTTAAGCGTTTCGACCCCTTGCCAAACAATGATTCTCGTGAAGCGAAAATTAAGCGGGGAGAAAATATTTTTAGGTCCCTAAGCAACGAGAGTTTTTTGCCTCTTTATAAAAGCAAATATTTGACCTTGGAATACTCGTTTTACAATTGAGAAAAATAAGCTCGTGTGGGCGTATATATATACATATATCAAAATATATTTATATATGTGCGCGTGTGTGTGTATGTTTTTGAGTGTCAGCGCGTGTTGAAGAGTGTAACAGAACGGATGATTGCAAAACGGAGAGTATCGGCGATCGACATTAGTTGTTAATAGACTATAAATTCCCCATTTCCCCGTTATCACCCCATCCCCTCATTTTTCCCCTAGAAAAAAGCGTGCGAAATATACGTGTACGTTGCCAAACTCTTGGGTCGGAAAGCCCGAGATCCGAGGGACGGGTGACCCAGGAGCAAGAGAAGAAAAGACGAAAAAAAAAAAATGAATGAATTTGTATCTCATAAATGGATTAATTAGTGGAATTGTACCGAGGACGGATTGTATATGTCGCATGAATATACAGTGACGACCGGAGCTTGGCCACGACAGACATAGTATGTATATAAGTGAATGTGTAGATTCCGTCCAGCCCAGGTCTTCATTGCTCTTTTCGTCACTTACGAGTATTCCGATATTCCTACAACTTGTTCTTCGTTCTCTCATTTCCTTCCGCGATTTATGTTCGCCAACTTTTTTTAATTTTTTTGTTCTACTTATATAATTTGCATTTTTGTACTTGTACCCGATCGAAAAGTTTAGTGATGGCTAGGAAAATTGTAATTCGACGATTCCAACGACAACGTCGGAGTGTTTCGCCCAAATAGAAAATAAGGCGAGCACATCCGACTTAATTATAAATACGTCCATATTATAAATATATATACGATAACGATCATAAGTGTTAAATGAAAAACGCTAAGAAGCAAGATTAGTGAGTCATTAGTTATTATTTATGACTATTAGAATTTGAGTATTCCACACTAGCCAGACACTCGTAAACATGACAATCCGTGCGCATTTGTTTGTTTTTTCTTCAAATTTTCTTTCTTCTCTTTTTTGTATGTTTCGATCTGTGATTACGTCTCGTTAATATTGATACGTTGTTGAATTTATCGATGTTAATCATTCTTGATGATTATATAGTATTCGGATGGATTCGAGGGCAAAGGGCGGACTTAGTCATATCATATTTAAGATTAATGATGAAAAAAAAAAAAAGAAGCTGAGACGGCGATGTGCGATGATCGCAAGTGGACAGAGTCGCAACGAACTTCGAGATATGTATCGCGTAATCGAATTTGGTCGAGTTATTTACGTAAGAAACGTTTAAACATAATAGTTAATATTATATCGTCGTCGAAACCCTATTCTCCTTCCTACCTTATCCCTTCCCTGACACGGAACTAGATTATCATTATCACTCGAGTTAGAACGAAAAAAAAATATTGTCTGTTTATTGATTACAAAAATTCATTGTAATATTGTAACATATTTTATGTAAACGATTATTATAAAATATTCGTACTCAAAATGAACAAAGAAATGTCGTATCACCTTGATTTTTTCTCAACTCGAACTTACTTCTATCGAAGGCTCGTTTGATTGCTCCGAAGCTGCGATTCGCTGCGTTTCTTCCTGCGGAATATTTGTTTCCGTCGCGGTGCTAGTTTTTTTGTCTTCGATCGCATCGGTTTTGACGGAATCGACCAAAAGTGGCTCTGATTTCTTGGGAGTATAATCGTACATTTGCACCAGAGATTCCGGTTGGTCGGACCACAATTTGTAGGATTTTGCGTATGGAATTCTTCTTTGGGTATTGCATATCAAACACGTCGTCTTTATGGCTTTTACAGGTTTCGATACGAGCCTTATCCTGGCCGTTTCGCCAGGAATGAGAGGAGAGCGACAACTTTTGCATATTGTTCTTTTTATGGCCGGTTCCCTGTTCAAGAATCGTAAATTACCAACTTTTTCGAATGGGGACGAAAACACGATGACTGATTTCGTTATTTGGATATTTTAAGTTGAAATTCACTGGTGTAATTATTTTCGAAAAAAAATGATCTTTTTTCGAAAAACTATATCGAGCTTACTCACATCCTGAGAACAGCCTTTTTGGCGCAACTGATGAGGATTTTTCCATAATGAGAAGCGGCAACTTCACTCCTCGTAGCGATGAAACGACTCGCCTGCAATAATTTCTTTCACGAATTTTGTTTTTCAACGGAATAATACACTCGCAATGATGATCCTTGTTTACCTGATACAAGTAATTCATCCTTTCGAAAACGTCTTTTCCTTGACACGATTTCGACTCGTTCGAATTCATCTCGGTTTTATTCACGTTCGAGGCATTTAATTAGAACCCAAACAAACCCAAACAATGTTTTTTTTAATAGATGCGGTGAAATGACATTTTTATAGGTTAGGAACGAATGTTTGTTTACTCAATGTAATGTAGATCGTCGCTGAGATGGGGCGCTATGTTTCAATGCATACGAGTCGGTTTGTCACTTCCCTGCCCAATGAAATTTCAAGCGGACCGTTCGTCGAAAAAACGAATTTTTTTTGTACAATGTGCTGTCAGATTTCATTTTACAGTATTCCGAGCTCAATGAATACAACATCGATTGATCACTGATATCAATGTTACTTTAGGCCCACGCAAATGGAAAAACGATGTAAGAAATGGAAGTAGGATAAATAAAAATTTGAATATAGGAAAATGCATTATTTTACTAACTTCACGGAGGTGTCCATTGGTACGGTCAGATGTGTAGACGTCTGCTTTTGCGGCGGTGAAAAAATGTCACTTGCCATGCTATCAGTTCGGGGATTTTTTTAATCTTCAGAACAGATTCGTTCAACAATACGAAAAAAATACTAAACCGACAAAACGTAAATACGCTTCGTAATAAATATATAAGTATAAAATCGTCTTCAATTTCCTATCTTCCTCTCCTGTATCAAATTTCTGTGTACAGAGATAAACTATATGAAAACTGTGTTTAACCTCTCGCGAGTTTCGGTTTCCCGTATATACGGTGAAAAAAAAGGTTGGAATGGACGTCTAATCATGTAAATTTTTTTCCCCGCATTTGGCGCCCTCATTTCTATTTAATCAAGACACGTGGCGGATTCTGAGCGGAAATCGATTTCATGCCGTCAGGTCCATCTAATGACGATCGCTGGGTAACGTGGACGTTGATTTTTCAAGTAAATGAATCGTAGTTCAATGGCGAAGCAAAAAGTAAACGAGAGGCCAGTCAGGTCGAGAGTGAAGATCGTGGCTCCGGAGGATGCGTTGGAAGAAACCACCGTCAAAATTCCAGTTTTGAAGACGATTCTTACAGCGGCGTGTATCAGCGTAGCCGCGTGGTTCAGTTACAAGGGTTACTTGGAAACCAGGGTGAACACACCTTACGACATGGAAAAGGTTGAAAAACAAGATCTTGATCAGTTTTATCGTTTTTGAGATGTCTTAATATAAAAAAAGGAAATAACAGTTAGTTACAGTGGCGAATCTGAACGAGCCGGATCGTTATTGGGGCTCGTACAGACCAGGCGCTTACTTCGGTCTTAAAACTCGAGATCCTCATTCTCTGGTCGCCGGGCTGATGTGGTACTTTCCGCACTACCTGCGTCAGGGCGGCGAGGGTTTCCGTCACTGGTGCGAGCAAGGCGACCGATTGGACAGGTACGCTTGGTTGAAGCACGACGGACGAAACTTCGGTAGGCAGGAAATCGTCGACGGCGGGGTGTTGATAAGAACGGATTTCGTGAAGAAGTTGGGCGGTAGCAACGGCGGCGACTGGACGGCGCGAGTCAGCGTCAATTCGGAGAATCCGAGCAGAAACGGCGAAGAGATATCGATGTTGTTTTATACGGCGACGGACGATAAAGCGCGAGGGCGAGTCAAAGCGAGTTTGGGCGACGAAAGTAAACTCTCAGGTATCGAGGGTTATACCGAAGGTTTGGGAACGTTCCGGATAAGTCTGAATCCAACGAAAGGATTCGTCGAAGAAAATTCTTATTTGGCGACCGTCACGCCGGGTCTGCACGTTCTCAAAGAGACCGTGCTGCACAACTTACGCATAGCTTCGCACAAGGGCTCGACGAAAAAGCACATAATACTTGCGGGCGAACAATTACCGAAATCAGCGGAGGGCAAAAAAATGGAAGCGAATCTGGTAGTAACGCAGGTAACGGCGAAGATACCTTTCGAGTACGAGATAAACTTCGAGTCGGGAAGTTACGTGGATCGTAACGAACGACTGATCGGTCGAGCATACGAAAACGCATTGGCCGAGCACGAGCGTCGTTTCGACGATAAATTCGAGCGTACGTTTAAGCTTAAATCAAAGGGCTACGAAGATGAAGCTATTGATTTCGCGAAAATGGCGTTCTCGAATATGATCGGTTCGATTGGTTATTTCTATGGTAATTCGCAGGTACAGAGCGTTTACACAAAAACACCGGTGCCTTATTGGAAAGCACCTCTGTACACAGCGGTGCCGAGTCGAAGCTTTTTTCCACGGGGTTTTCTCTGGGACGAGGGTTTTCACGGATTGTTATTGGCCTCGTGGGATATCGATATTGAAATGGACATAATCAGTCACTGGTTCGATCTGATGAACGTCGAGGGTTGGATACCCCGTGAAATGATACTGGGGCAAGAAGCCCTGGCGAAAGTACCCGAAGAATTTGTGACTCAGATAAACACGAACGCAAATCCGCCGACCTTTTTTCTCACGTTGAATTTCATACTGGAGCATCGGGAAGACGAGCTATTGTTGAGACACTACAAACTTTTGGACAAGCTTTATCCAAGGCTCCAAGCATGGTTCGAGTGGTTCAACACGACTCAAGCTGGTGACTCGCCCGGCTCTTATCGTTGGCGCGGTCGCGACGCTACGACTTCCCGCGAACTCAATCCCAAAACATTGACTTCCGGTCTGGACGATTATCCGCGAGCTTCTCATCCTACCATCGACGAGCGACACGTCGATTTGCGCTGTTGGATCGGCTTCGCGGCTGGTGTTATGGCCCGTCTCGCTGATATTATTCACGAACCATCCGCGAAGTACAAAAATACACATGACTATTTGCGCAACAACGCGCTTCTGAACAAGCTTCATTGGTCATCGAGTAGTCAGCGATACGCGGATTATGGTCTTCATACGGATCGCGTCGAATTGCGACGACCAACGACTCCTCCGCGTTCCCACGCTTCATCGTCCGAGCTCGTAAGACACGTCCTGGAAGATCCGAAACTTCAACACGTCGACTCGTCCTTCGGATATGTTTCTCTGTTTCCTTTCATACTGCAAGCCGTAGACGCGGACTCTTCTCAACTCGAGAAGATACTCGATGATCTCACTAATCCCGAACTATTGTGGACAAAGTACGGCCTGCGATCATTGGCGAAAACATCACCGATCTATATGAAATACAACACCGAGCACGACGCTCCGTACTGGCGAGGCGCAGTTTGGATCAATCTTAATTACCTCACTTTACGAGCGCTCGATCATTACTCGTCTATCGAAGGACCGCACAAGGCCAGGGCGAAAAAAATCTACACGCAGTTAAGGGATAATCTGATAAAGAACATGATGGCGCAGTACAAGAGGACTGGCTACGTGTGGGAAAATTATGGCGATAGCTTCGGCGAAGGCAAAGGAAGCCATCCCTTCTCCGGTTGGTCCTCACTCGTTGTTCTCATAATGGCGGAAATATACTAGGTTCTTCGGAATCGTTTTTCACCCCGTAAAGGGATCGGTACGATATTGCGTTGTTACTTCGTCGAGTAGTCGACTAGCGTTTAATAGTTACCGTTGCGTTTCGCGATTCTTCGCTCTTTCGTTCGATCGCGACGAAGAAACAGTGTACCAAAGTGTTCTCGCAAGTTTAACGAGACTTTCATCGTGCGAGCTGGAAAATCCGTCTTGCTATTTTCACCGAAACAACCGATACTTTGAAAAACGCCGTATCTGCTCGTAGAAGCGTGACCGAAGCTACGATTTATTAATGAGCGAAATATCAATTCTCCGGAGAGCTAGTAGAGCGGGTCGTGTGTTTTATTTATTGAGTGAGTCGTTCATCATTCCATCTTGACAAAAAGGACTCTTCAACGCTGCACCGATCGAACGTGTTTTTATAATCTTCCGACAATGTTGATTGTGATAATGGTGAAAGAGACAACATTGGAAAGCGTACGACTCGTGTGGTAGTCGATTAGTCGAGAGACCTCGAAATACCTGGCTGTGACATGTTAACAAATTTCTACGTTCTATTACGTCCGGATCGTTGACCGGAAAATCGTCACATAACCGTATTAATGTTTCGGACAAGGTCTTATGCTCGTTAACGAAAAATTCATGTGCGTTATCCACGCGTGCAAGGTTTGAAGAAACACTTGAATATTTGGAGCATTGATGCTCGTAGTACTTAGCACTGGACATTTTTGATGTTACTTTACTGTAGTAATACATACCCAGCCATCAAGAGCGTTTTGACGCCGAATAACCTAAAAATAAACGTACGCCATTTTTTCGAACCCACAGACTGAACGACGACATGACGCTTTATGCAAAATGAGCTCCAACTATTCTTCGTTGAAACTAATAACCGACATTGTGTAACATATAAGTTACAGCTAAAACCCATTTTTAGACTAAACGCGTTTTTTCTCGTTAAAAAACCACTACCTGCTAAACGTATTCGTTGCCACTACTTGCTCGTAATAAAACGATGAATTCACCGACATAAATTTGAATGTAAGTTGAAGCTGAACTAGGAAAAATCAAACTCGATTAGGAAAAATTAGTTACAACTGAACGAAACATTCAAAACTGATTCCAATGAGGCTAAAGTTGGGGCTTCGGATTTTTTTTTTGCATATATTTTAGTTTCCACTGGGATTATTGATGCTCATCCTAGTTTTCCGAAAAAAAATAGTCGCAACGAAAACTTCAGTGAGAACTAGTATCCACTAGGTAAAACTAAGTTTATTTGTAATATAGAAACACGTACTATTCTGTATGCTGAAGTGGAATAAAAACGGTCGAACCTTTTTCACGAGCACTCTCAATGTGACGTTCATGTGTATAATTGAAATTAATACAAAATTTATTTAGATTCGAATTTAAAAAGTACAAAAATAATCAGTCCATAACCTTTCAAAACCTTTAAACTACCATACATTTTTTTCTACTTAATATATATATTAAGTAGAATATTCTCGAAAAAAATTTGATTTATCAGTTTGTTTCCTATTCTCGTCCCACGTGATAAACCTGGGTCGCCTTAAGGGAGAGAGTGAAAAAAACGATCGTCTCATTCTACTAGTTACGACCTCTTACGGCCGCATACAAAACGTTTGGTCGATAAAACGTTCCACGTGCATTTTTTTTCTACACAATTTAAATTATGGATCGATCCGTCCTGAATGGAATATTCTTCGTTATTGAGCGGAGATACAGGTGCCACTTTCCATTTCGAAATACCAGTTGCTCGAGATAAAAAACTAAATATGCAAAAAGACTATCCTCGCTTTCATGTTGTCAGAGCGGCTCGATTGGTGCTTTCCTCAACCGCAAAAGTGCCGCACTGTCCCAAACAGCGATAAGACGAACGAATTTCGGGAATGACTTTTCGAAGCAAAAAGTAATGAAAAATACACTTTAGGATGTAAAAGAGTTCATTTTTTAAAACGCAGATAAATGTTGGATTCGTAAGATTGTAGAATACGAAAACGATGTTACATATACGATTAGTCGAGTGAAAAAAAAAGAAGTTGAGAGCCACGGTTTTAGCGATGTAATTGAAAACTACGACGAGCAAAAGTTGCATGTCGCCTTAATAAAACGAAAACGTCGGCTGCAACAGATATATATACATATGCAAAGTTGGGTTGGATATTATTGACACCCGGCTTGGAACTCGCGATAAATACCAATCTCTGGCGAAAGGGAGTAAAATACACAGACCCCGTCGTATGCTCGAGTGAATACAATATCATAGTCCAATTCGTTGCGAGTACATTTCTTCCTCCTTTTTTCTTGTTTAAATAAATTTATAAATTCCTCCCCATATTTTCGATCAGTCCGAGCAATCAAGTAAGGTTCGTTTCTGTCTCAAACTATTAATCACGAAATACTCGAACCGCGACATCTTAGGGGGTTCGGTTCGAGAATAACCAAAAAGTCACGAAAATCCGTGGATCGTTCGATCGCAACACGGAATCGTCAAATATGTCCAGAGATAAAGGATCGTTCCTCGAACCTCCCATAATTATGAATTCTTTCGCGTTCGGACGTGAATACCGTCATCGGAGGTCGCTTTGAATCCAAAAAAAAAAAAATTAAGTGCACAATTTTGAAATAAAAAAATCGTCAAATCCTAGAGAAAGAGACAAAAGACGTCGAAAAAAAAAATATATTTACGAAAACTCGAAAAACCAAGATTCAAAATGGATACTCTGGTGAGAGAATTGGAAGAGCTAAAAATATCCACCGGCATAGTCGAGGACGACACCCTCTGGGAAAAGTGTACAGAATCTGTGCGCAGAGCCCTAGTACCGGAAAGGTCAGTTGGTTCGGAGAGGCCCTGCGAAGAGAAAGATTTCCGGGAGTATCGCGTCGTCGTCAACAAGCATTTGCTAAGCGTTCTGACCCTCCTGCGTCTATTGAGGCAAAATCGCGACAACGGCAAAGTACGGGTCAACCATGATTCGCCGACGGTGAGAGATTTCGGCGTTGGCGTTCTGTTGGTCATTGGCGAACAGAGCAAAAAGAGCGTCTGGAACAATGCCGAATGCGTCTCCCTGGCGGCAGACTTGGCTTTGGAACTTTGCTCCTTGTTCGAATGTGCCGATATTGGAAGAATGCTGGTAGAGGCGGACGACAAGTTCGGCTCCGCCTTGATCGCTCTGAGACCCAAATTATTGAAGGAAACTTGGAAGAAGTTTCCTGCCGCTGTTTCTTGCTACAAGTGGCTTCTTCAACGAGTCCACGAACCCTTCTTAGCTGATCGGTTAGGCCAAGTACTTCCAACTGCACTGATAGTCTACGACGATTTTGTGCCGGAAAATAGGATCGTCGGTCTCGAATGTATCTATCTGATAGTTCAGCATTCGCTGATGGTAGGTTTAAAAAACAAGGATTTTCTCCTTGCTTTTCTTTTTTATCGGAATGTTTTTTTTTTTCGGTATTAATATAATTCTTTCATTCTTCCTTTTTTGGTTTTTTTATGGATACGAATTCAGTTGAATGAATGTTCTGGAATTACATTTGAAATAAGATTTTTTAATTTTTCACAAACTGGATACTTGATACCGTTGCGCCTGCTGTAGAATTATCGTTCCGATACCTCTGATACGTATCGTTTGCAGAAGCGCAATATTCGATTGTTTCATTTTTGCACAGAAACCAGCTTTGGTGGAGAACGGATACGCCGATGTAATTTACGAGGCTCTGGAGCGTTTGACGCATCAGCGAGACGTCAGATACATATTGCCGTTGTACTCCTGCGTCGCTAGCCTCCTGGCGACTATGGAATTCTGTACCAATTCGATAAACAGTTTCGAGGTGAGATCGTTGAATGAATCGCTATGAAGTTGAACCGTAGAATAAAACGAAAACAGTTTATCCAGATATAATTTATTGCGTTGAAATTTGCAACGACATTTCTTCTGGTTTCTTATTCAGCGATGCACAAATTACATAATTACTGCGATATATAATTTACAATAAAAATAAGAAAGGAAAAAAAGGGAAAAAACATCGTTGCCTCATACCGATGCAAACTTCGACCCCGTTATCGATTCGATTTCCAAAACGGAATTTTTTGATCTTTGAACTACGAACGATCAAAATGCAACGAATATCTTTCAATGGAATTGTTTTTTTGTTTACAGTGGACCAAGCGGGATGACATTTTAGCAACGCTCCTCGACAATATGGAGTGCGAACAAAATTTGGAACTCCGTCATGCTTACATGTTGAGCTTGCCCCAATTATTGACGAATGTAGGCTGTGCCAAATGGTGCGAGTACTTGACCCGGGTGCTCGCTGAATACTGCGGTAATCACAATGATTTGAGGACATTGAAGGCGACGTTGCAGGTATAAATAAATATAATAATAAAATATAATAATAAATATAATAAATAATTAAAAATTATATATAAAGTTTGTATATAATAATAATAAGAATAACATTTCAGTTTTTGAAGAAATCGTTTGTTTAGGAGTCGTAAAAAATCCCAAGAATAGTTTTGAGTTTCGTGTTGGTGAAATGTCACTAAATTGGTACATTCGAAAACGAACTCGGTGATTATAATCCATAGGTACTTTTCGACTTTTTCTCATTTTCCTATTTATTCACAGGCTGCGGAAACTGTCCTGTCAATGTTTCAACCCCGAGTGCCAGCGCATTGCGACACCCTGTATACCGCATTTCTAAAGCTCCACTTCGATCTTACCGAGACACCGGTATTCGACAAGGAAATCAATCAGTTGCTTGAGAGCTGCATATATCTGCTTTACAAGCTGACGCCGAACGTCGGCGCGGCAATAATGCGCGACGATCGTCTCCGCTCCGTAATTAAGAACAGCGTTAATTTCGCTAGTTTCGGCGACACCAAGTATTGCAATTGAAAAATCGTGCAAAGCGATAAGAAAAAGGCCGAAAACGCAAAGAGACGAAACGAAACGAGTCAGAGTTGAGAAACGACTGCTTCGAATAAATCTGTAGCCCCGAGTGAATCTGGTCGTTAGAGTAAAGAATTTAGCTTGTTTTATCACCCGCAGAAACGCCCCCCCCCCTAAAAAAATCGTTTTTCGTAGGTTTAGAATTCGTTAGTTTTAGAATATATCGCGTGCTCTACGTCGAAACAACAAACTATTTTATTTATATTGTATTTGAACAATAAACGCGCAATTCTTCTATCGACAATTCGATTTCGTTTGTCGCTTCGATATTCAAGGATTTACTGAGCCCTGCGTATCAATAAATCGACGTTTTGTTTTCGAAACTTCGAAAAATGACATTTTAGAATCGAGGACATTTTTTAACGTAATTTAAAAAAATTCATTATATGAAATTGCTGAATGCTTATTATTTACTCATTTATGAGGAACAAAGAGCTAAAATGGTTACAAGTATTTTTATCAGAAATTTTCCTTCGCAATTCGTAACATTATTTGATGATAATGAAAATACATTTTTTTTTAAAGTCATGGAAAATATTGATAAATTATCGATGATCGTGAAATACCGATGTTTGGGTTGGACAGATGAATAATTTTCAGCCGACTGAATAAAAAATCGCTATCATAATTATTTATGATAATCACGTAAATACACTTGAATACATGATCCGAAACGTATTTGACCTGTTTTTGTGTACTATAAAAATGATAAGACACTCGTGTTACGTTCGTCGTTTTAAAAAATTCAATTGTACGAAACGGGTCGTGATAGCCAAAATATCAAGTTGGATGCGACTCTTTTAGCAATATCGCCGGTTGAAAAGTTTACGAAAGCGGGATCGTGACTCATTCGACTTGTTTACTGGCCGATTGAACGGTCAAAGAGTATCGATAATAATCAAGCGTGTTTTTGCTTTAGAAATCGTCACAGGGTCCCCCCGAAAATTCATTTTCGATTTAAACGTGTTTTTCCTAGTAAAAATTAATTCTTACTAAACATTTTCTTCGCACCTAGATTTCCCTAGTAAAAACTAAAATATATTGACAAAAGAATTCGAGTGGTAATTAAAAAAACGAGATTTCATTTTTTTGTTTCTTGCTTACAGAATTTTTTGATTTTTCGAAAACTCCGTAATAAAATACAATAATTAACGATAATTCGCCCAATGATAAAACCAAGCCCAAGTAAAAACAATAATTATTCTGTATTCGTTTAAATATGAAAAACGATGATTTTCGAAATCCATTTTTGATTTCCTTCGTTTCAATTACACGTGATTTTGTTTTTTTTTTTGTATTTGAGGACGCTTGATATTGAAAGCCCAACAGTATTAATTATTAACGAATTGATGCATTGTCATGTTTTTCGTTAAAATGTCCGATTCGAGTACGTCGTAAGGCCGTCGACGCGAAATGCAATTAGGCGCACGCAACACTCGAGATAAGTCCAATCGCGGGTTTGATAGCGGCATGTGTCTCGATAAAATTGTTGACAAGAAAAAAAGCATCTTCCTCTCCGCAGTTGAACGATGAACTCATGAAGCACCAGCTATAATTTGCAACATGTCCGACAATCATTTCTACCATAATCAGTTCAGTTCTTCATTGTAATTTCGCTGGTGCATACGTCAAACAAGTGCCAAACAAGACCAACAATGGATTGGTTTTTCTTCGTGGCGGCTGCCTTGATAGCATGGAAAATTTATACCTACGTGACCGAAACCCCACCAAACGGGGCGCCAGGTAAACCGAGTGAATCCAAATTGAATTCAATCGAATTGACAAACGAATTTAATTTACGCTCTGCACTTCCGGTGGAGCGCGAGGACGTTTTTTTACTCATTTTCAAACAAAACGATAAATTAACAATTGTAACGAAGAAATGAAAGCTAGAGAATCAATTGTACAGTGTAAATCGAGAATTGTGATTTTTAACGTAAACAAATTAGATAAATGAATCTAATTAAACGGTAAAAAGTTAAAAAAATCTTTGATGCCCACAGGAATCCCTAGAATTCCATTTTGGGGATCTTACGCTTTTCTCTTATGGGGCGATTACAACTTCCCGTACAAAACTATCACCCATTACGTGAAGAAATACAAATCGAAGGTCATCGGTCTTTACTTGGGCACGGCTTACACCGTTGCGGTTAATGACTACGAGGGTATCAAGGAAGTGCTAACGCGCCGAGAATTCGACGGCAGAATGCACCAACTGTATTTCCTGAGAGCAAGAGCTTTTGGGGAGAGACTGGGTGAGTCCATTTTTCACAGAATACACATTAATTTAAGCAATGATATCTGATTACCCAAACAAACTCTAGAATCTTGAAAATACTATAGAAATATACATTTTCCAAAAGCTTCAGTTCTCTTCTGAAAGTTGCTTCCGGTATTAATTAAAAAAATAAAAACAAAAATTCGATTCAACGAGATTTTCATTTTTTCTTGTTATCATTGCGAAAATCGAATGCAGGAATATTCTTCAACGACGATGACGACTGGTTGGTGCAACGACGATTCACCCTCCGATATTTGAGGGATTTCGGGTTTGGTCGACGTCACGAAAAGTTGGAAAGCGTCATAGGTCACGACGTGTCCTTACTCGTGGATATGCTGAAGAAAGGCCCGGCTGATGAGATGGAAAAGGTTTTTAGTAACGTCACCACGATCCATTACTTTCACTTCCGTCACGTTCGCTCTTCAAGCTGCACGACGTTGTTTTCTCTGTC
>JAPYZJ010001354.1:0-28333 GCA_030522765.1 Ophioninae sp. B BG-2022a | reverse complement strand
CACTAGCGAACGTGCGTGTCGCTCACCGACGTAGGCCCGCCTCCGGGCGCGTCTCATTGGCTACCGTAAAAAATTAATAACAATTCAGGGGTTCATCTGGGACCCATACATGCTTATATCAATCGTCTTAGAATTTCACCCCCTATCTCCCATTCCAAGGATGACATTCTGCAGCTGGGACACCCTGTATATGTGCAAGCAAGATCTAGAAGCTTCGCGTTTCCACACAAACGGACGCGCGCTTACACCGGGGATGGGCACGCAGCCCTGGGCATGACCGATGCAAAACGCGTGCACTCGACTCGATGCAAAACGAGCAATTTTTTTTCAGAGCACTCGCACTGATAGTCGGGCTCTTCGAACTCCTCTTCGAACGAGTTGTACGTGCACACACACACACACAAATATATATATATATGAAAACCCATGTATTTAGGCTTTGTACAAACGCGCGTATAATCTTGCCTTCTGTTCTTCGTTCTCCCCCCCCCCCTCCCTCCTGCTCCTCCTCTACCTTTCTCACTTTCCCCGCTTTCTTTTTTTTTCGATTCTTTGAGTCCCGAGTGGATCGGCGACTAACCAAGGAGAATTCGCAAATTTGCCGCCGGGCAAAGAGTGAGAGAGGTTCGCGCGTCGATTCGGCCAATTGAATAAAATAATTGACGAGCGAGAAGGAAGGTACGAAGATACACCACGGCGGAAACTAATTGCAACCGTCGGATACCGTCGAGCGTTAAGGACGAGAAACCTTATCCCTGTAATAATTTACCGTGTATTATTACGTAATGCGTGCAGGTTTTCGCGAGCTCGATCCCGAAGGCGCAAAAAAAAAATGAACGGACCAACGAGCGGTGTGTAATCGGTGACTTTTTCCAGTCTTGCCGATATTTTTCGTACACGAGAGAAAAACGACGTTTACCGAGATATACTCGGCGTAAACTACCGCCGGGGAAAAATGAAGCTTTTCTTACGGGGTTTTTTCGACTTTCGCGTCACTCGCGCCGAAATAACGATGTCGAGTGTCGTCACTTATCGCAACGCTCAACGTGTTCTTTCAAAGACGAAGAATATCTGCGTTTTTGGATATCTTTAAAATTAGGTTGCACAATTATTTGCTAAGTTGCGATAGTTAAATTTAAGGTCTGATTGTTTAGTTGTAATGTTTGGTGGAGAGATACTGGTTTTGTTGTATGCTCTCTCATTTTTGCCCCAAAGCCTGCTAGGGCATATTGCGATAAAATCGATCAATCAATTGAAACGTTATTTTCGTTTCAACGTCAAAACTCTTTTTCAAAGATTTATTTTTCCGAACGAGAATCCCTTGTGATTCATCAGTTTAACTGTTTGCTTCGTCTACTGCGCCGGGCTATCGGCGAATATCCAATCCCAAAAAACCCAAACAAACCCAAACGAACGTCCAAATCGACACGGAAATGACACCTTTTTCGTGTTAAACAAACAAAGCCAAACAAACACCTAAATCGACACGAAGATGACACCAGTTGCGTGTCAAACAAACAAACCCAAACAAAACCGAAAAAACCCAAACAAACACCAAAATCGACACGGAGATGACACCCGTTGCGCGTCAAACAAACAAACCCAAACAAACACCAAAATCGACACGGAGATGACACCCGTTGCCTGTCAAACAAACAAACCCAAACAAACACCAAAATCGACACGGAGATGACATCCGTTGTGTCAAACAAAACAAACCCAAAAAAATACCAAATTCGACACACAGATGATCCAGCTTTGAAAGCCCAATTTTAGTTGCTACGAAAAATGCCTCACCCCATCCCACCGCCCTCGTCTCGCTTTGTAATACAGACCGTACACGAGTGTAGGAAAAGACGACGCGAAACGTGCGATCGACGCATTCGATGCGTCTAGACAAAATAATGATTCGAATTTCAATACATTTGCATTAATTATACTCGGGTGTTCCCGTTCGTCAACTATCTATATGTATGGATATAGCTGTGGGAAGCTCACAGACTACGTATACGGATTAACTATTTGTATCGTCTGCCTTTCCCAAACAGAGCTCTCCCTACCTCTCACCACTCTCTCGTTCATTCTCGTTGTTTCTCCCCGAAGGTCTGTCGTCTCCGTTCGGGGATACGCTCTCTTCCCTTTCGTTCCGTGTTTCGACGGAGTTACGCTCGTTATCATACGAATGCTCTGCTCGAAACGAGGAAGGTAGGGAGAGCGACCCCATGACGGTGGGGGGCGATTCGGAGAGAACATGCCCGAGAGGGAGATCGAAGGGAAGTGTATCTCGTCCGGACGAAAAGGATTAGCGCGAGAAAAAAATGGTAACGCCGGCGCCACGGGGACACCCGCAGCGGCGTCCGGAGCATTGCTAATGAGCCAAGCGTGTGTCTCTCGGTCCCCGAGTATCATCCCCGAACTCCCCAAACTCCCCTCGACTTATTCCAGTACATCGTATAAACGCTGGTTCTCTCAATGTTATACCGGTCTCGTCTACCAGGTCTACCCTGATCCCTCCAAAATCTCGAATGGACATCGACGCACTGAAGAATTTACAACTTCGTGATCACACTATCTAAAAATAACGCACCGGATTGAAACGACTCCAGTATGGTTTAAACATTCGCCACGTTACTAGTTTCGTTCTAAACGACAAAGAAAAATTCAGGATATTAGTTCGAACCTTTCCGTATAGAAATAGTATGGAAATACAACTTTTATTAACTCTTCGAGTACGTACTGGGTCGTTTTTTACAGATAACGTTTTTTTTTCGTGCAATTACGTATTTTTCAACGCATGCCCCCACTTTGAATGTTTTGGCATTTGATTTTCGGTCATGTCGAAAAATAAATTTAGGCCCATCAAATATTGGTCATTTACGTCAAATCAAAGAATCTTCAATCGTCAAATAAAATCATTGTCAAAAGTAAATCACCAATCGTCGAATAAAATCACCAATCGTCAAATAAAATCATCAATCGTCAAATAAAATCATTAATCAAACTGATCCGTTGATCGTGCGGGCTAAGGCGCGGCTAGCGTATCAGGAGGTCCCAGGTTCAAACCCCGGTAGCGGTCGATATTTATCTTCGAAATTTTTCGATGAAACTCGTTCCGCGGCCGGGAGGTGAATTTTGGGACCGGCTTTACTGGCATAGGTTTTCCGCAGTTTCTCTATGCCTGTGCCAGAACTGGCACGGTGAATACGGTACAGAGGGGGTAAGCCGGCTGCGGCCTCAAGGGGGAGGGATAGGAGGAATCGAGGTAGGGGAAAAAGGAGGAAACAAGGTGGGGGAAAACAGGAGGAAAACAAAGGTGGGAAAAGAGGAAGAAACAGAGGAGGAGAGCGGCCGTAAAAATCCGAAAGGGTGTACGGGGTGGCACAAATATTTAAAAAAAAATCATCAATCGTCAAATAAAATCATCGTCAAATAAAATAATCGTCAAAAGTAAATCATCAAATAAAATCATCAATCGTCAAATAAAATAATCGTCAAAAGTAAATCATCAAATAAAATCATCAATCGTCAAATAAAATCATCGTCAAAGTAAATCATCAATCATCAAATAAAATATGAATCAAAAAAGTCTCAACAAAAAAACAAACAAACAAAAATTGCACATTTCCCCAAATTCAACAATTTGAAAAACGTCATTTTGGTCAAATTCACCCAGTAAGCACCTATTGTTTGGCGGCGGAAGTGTACACTCGAAGAGTTAATAATTCTCGATTAAAGTTGCTCGGAGGGTCATTTGGACCCCAGTGACCACGGAGGTTTAAGACAGAGCGGTAACCGTCCTTTTAATGATTAATCCTCCGGAAGACGTGGAGTTCTCTGTAACGAGGTCGTTCGTTCGCACTCGCGATCCTTAAACCGTAGTCCAAGAGCGATCCGGTAAACGACTATCAGCCATCCAAGTATCGATCATCACGAGCGATCTCACGATCCTCAGCTTTAAACTTCGAGACCGCCGCTTCCGCTAGTCTCATCCGGGCTCCTTCTCTTTCGTTTTTCTTTCCCTCGTACAGCCTCCCGATAATACGGGCTGACACTGCAGCGCCCCGATATCATCGTGTCCCGGTTTTATCATCGGGCTTGCGTGACCGTTCGACACGCACGATCGCGTTCCGCGAAACTCTCGGCCTCGCAATCCTCGTTATCCCGGATGGAAGGCGTCTAACGATACTCGGATGACCGTGACGCGTGTCACTTCCCTCGAACATGGAAAATCTCGTACGAATGACGAAGAGATGAAAGAAGACAAAAAAAAAAAAAGAAACGATCCGCGAGCATGGAAAAGAAGAAGAAAAGATAAAAGTACCTCACCGGAGAAAATCTCGAATGAAAAATGTAGAAGAGAGGAAGCTGCATGAATTATCGTAATTGAGAGGTTCGCGCTGTAAAACTCCCTGTGATTGACCCGAGTTCTTTTTTCGTCTCGGTCCGCTTCTCCGTTCAACGTTTTTCCACGTTCTTTTATTTTTTCTCTTCCTTCCCATCCTCCGTCGTTCCCCGACGTCGATATTTCCAGCGTCGAATCGTTGCGGTTCAACGGAACGACGATAGAAAAGCCTTGATTATAGACATTAGCCTCTTCTAAGCGGCAAGCCGGATCCGCGTTAACCAGAGACTCGTCCCACTCGTCCTCCAGCTCTTTTCATCCTTCTACCGGACTACGAGCGGACGGTGGAGAGTCCCAGCGTGTTCCGCGAAAGGCGCTAAATTCTTGCGTCATACTTCGCTTAGTTCGAATAAACTCCTATCCCGATACTCACGGGATAGGGGCAGAGAAAGAGACGAGCTAAAACAAACACGAACTATTTTCCTGCACTCGTTGTTTCAATCTTCGAGAAGTCCGGCGTTACGACGGCTCATCCAGGCCCATTTTTCATTCCGACTAGAAGCGAAGAGATCATTACGTAGCGGTGAAAAACCGCGAGATCGCGTCGTTATCCAACCGAGTCTCGGATACCCGGATTATTACGCTCTGCAATCGTTTCTTCTTTTTTTTTTTGCTTCGTTTCCCGCTCCCTTCTCGTCCCTTTTTTCATATTCCAATGTCGAGGCGATCATTAACCACTATTTCGAAGAATCCTGCAATCTGTTTGCCCGAGTCGGAACAGATACGAGAAAACTACCAATCAGCAACGAGTGAACTTTAACGACATCGAGAAAAGTGGATTTCTGTCGTTACGAAATCTCGATGTTTCGCTGAATCTTTACGCGGGTTTCGTAGGGTTCACTACGATTATACGGCGACGACGATAACTCACATTGCTTAATTTAGGGAGGCTAAGTGACGAAAAAGAAAATTCGATAAAAACAAGTCAAGACGAGACGTGATTTTTTTCGTTCGTTCGAAGGTGAATATCGATATCGAGGATTTGGCCGCGGGAGACGTTGGACACTGAAGATCTTATCCTACGTTTTTCCCAAAGAAAAATGAGGAATGGAGGGGCACAAATTGACGAAAAAAGAAAAAAAGCGATCGGATCTTTAACTCAAGACTTACCGGTTCGATTCTACCATCCCCGTCCTTTCCCAACGGTTGTCCCTCCGACCATCCCATTTTGGCGAGCAATTTGAATCCTTTGTTGTCTTTAGCAATGGACCTACGATATTCCGATACGTTTCGTATTCTGGGATCGCTGCGAGTAATATTTTGATAAAAAAAATAAGAGATCCACGTTTACTCACGTGTCAACTGAGCTCATCTGAGTTTTGACGTGATGGTTGGATGAGCCGACGTGTTCGCGTCTAGCTTGCGCCCTGTCCTGATATCCCGTTGCCACCTGGCTCGCCACTTCCGCGTTATTTTTCTCCACGCCGAACTTGTTCTTCAATCTGCGCAGCTCGGTTTTGTACTGATCCTTTTTCGAGGTCGTATTCGTCTCGAGAATCGTCGCCTGCTGGACCAAACCGGGCTCGCAATGTCCACAAGTCTCATGGCCGTTATGGATGTGACAGAGAAGCTTCGTGCCTCCCAATTGAACGATCGAACCGTGAGCGACCTCGCGAGGATCGGATTCCTGTTTTGCCACCGATAATCGTTTCCCGTTCAGAATCGTTCCGTTCCGGGAGCCAGAGTCCACTATCAGATATTGCTTCTTTTCCTCGTCGTATCGAAACCTCGCGTGATGCTGTAAATCATTAGGCAGACGTGCATAGTTGAAAGACGCGCGATATAGACGATAGACACGACACGAGGGTGAACGACCGCTTACTTTGCTGATATTTAGGTCTGGAATAACAAC
Source organism: Ophioninae sp. B BG-2022a (assembly GCA_030522765.1). Classification (NCBI taxonomy): domain Eukaryota; kingdom Metazoa; phylum Arthropoda; class Insecta; order Hymenoptera; family Ichneumonidae; species Ophioninae sp. B BG-2022a. Next base: position 22,079 of record JAPYZJ010001354.1, on the reverse strand, counting down.
CGCGTGATCACCTTCCCGACCCATCGTTCCGCCGGTATAAGCCACGAGGAATAGCGTCCCGACTTTGAGCTTCGGTAAAGTGGTCTCTTTGACGATGATCCTCATACACGGGGGATAAGTTTTAGCCAAATCTGTGAAGAATACATCACGAGAACGATCACGGAAATTATCTAGCTCGCAAAGCGTGTTTTTGGAAAGGAAACGGGGATATCGACCGATCGCGGCTCATTCGCACCGACGCTCCATCGTTCTTGATCGAGAGGGTTAATTCTTAGGAATCGGGCTGGTAAAATTTGTTCGATAATCGCAATAATAATGACTATGAGTAAAACCTTGATCTTCCTCATTCTCACTCTCGTCAGTGAGCGATGTGTCCCGAGAAACGTTACTGTTTTCGCTGTCGGAACATTCACCCTCCTCCGGTGTGTCGATTCTCGTTTCGTCGCTATGACGAGTTAGCTTTTGCTTTTTCGCCTCATCCTACAACGAGAGACAACGTATGCGTATCAATGGCATTTTTTATTTACCTAATGCTTGACGCCGGTATCTTTCAATCGATATGTTTGAAAGGCCAGTTATTAACTCATGTATCTCATCCGAAACCTGCAATGAAAAGAAATATTCTACGTTCGGTCACTTCCTCTCTACGCTTACTAATTCGTTACGCGTTACTGGGAGAAACGGACCTTGTTAGCCTTTTGAGTCTTGCGCTTATTCGTACGTTCGCTCTTCGGTCGCTCCGCTCCGACATCGTTGCGAGCGACCTGGCTGTGAAACTTGTACGACTTGTTTTCCTCATCGTACGAATAATACGTTCCCGAGTTTCCATCGTAATAGAGGCTCTGAGTCTGGAGGACGATCGACATTTTCATTAACGCCGAGTGGCTCGTGTCGCGGACCAAACTTCTTCTAAACTAATGCTCACCGCGTCGTAGTAGTAACCGCTGTTGTAGTCGTAGTACAAGCCAGAAGTTTCCTCGTAAACAAAGCCGGTTTGGCGCAATGCCGACTCGGCTGCTCGTTTAACTTCCTCCACGACGCTAGTTCCATTACCGCTCGCGTCTGTTTCCCAATTCTGAGATCCCGAAAGAGGTTCCTCTTTTGTCTGTATCGCCGTCTGCGTCTCTTTGTCCGTAACTCGTAGCTTTTTACTCCACGTCTCGTCTGGCTTTTTCTACGCGAGAAAAAACAATTATTTTCTGCCGCCGCAATCAGGGATAGATGCAATGGCATATGGATTACGAAATGTACCTTCCTCAGCAATTTCTTTCTGAGTTTGTCAATTTTTTTACGCTGGCGTGTAATCTGCTCGCGCAGCTCGCGTATCAATGCCAATATATGAGGAAACTTTTCCAACTCTGAGGAAAAGTCATTTTCGTCCTCCGACACGAAATCCGCGTCGTCGCTGGAGCTCAATCGAAATATTTCCATCATCGCTCGCTCGAGATCTGCGAACGTTGACATCGTCGCACAGAATTACTTTATGTTGGTTACGTATCGTCATAGACAACGGAAAATAAATGCAGAGGAAAACATCAACAAATTACTTTTTGGCGGGTTCGTTTCCAGTTCTGACGAGAAAACTCAGCGGGCACCGAAGAATTTCTCTTTTCTTAGCCAAAGATCGCTCAAGTGACGATATTTACCTTTTCTTCTGAAAGCTTCGTATTATCGTGAAAAAAACACGAATGACTCCTGACCCATCGCGCCTCTAACTTGACGAAAGAATATTCTTCGACGAAACATGATTTCGCACGTTTCGTACAGTTTAACCGAGACTTTAAATACGCTAAATACTTCTGGGATATTTTATTAAATAACACTTCTCGTTGCAACAAATACAGCACAGATACAAAAGCTTTGTGTCAATCCTCGACGTGCGCGGTCGTCCTGACTCCAACAGCGAAGCTGACTGAACTGAGCGTCCCCGTTACCGGCGGTCGATAAATTAGACCGCTCGGAAAAACGAATTTTCGTCGGATAGGTAGAAATCGACAAAAGTTGCCCATTTGGTAACGTGCGATATTGAATTCACCGATTTCTTTCACGCGAAATTTCGGGCATACGGCGACTAAAGAAAGTATAGGAGTACAACATCTGCGGAAGAATAGACGCGATCGTTGACTTCTCGTAAAAAAGCAATTTCTAAAATAAGTACAAAGTATAATTGGAAATTATCAGTCGTAAACATACTTACTCGATCGAACATACGAATAGGGGAAAAAAATGCCGCCCCGAGAATTTGGGTCATACGTGTCCTTGAACGAAGGACATTCGATATTGCGTCTTCGTGTTGAATTACGACCGCAAATTGATCTCTCGCCAAGTATACGCAACTACGATACAAGAATGCTGGCGAAGATTCTCATTGCGCATACACGATAGAAAAATAATAAAAATAACTGTTAGCATCCGAGAAAAATAATTCGAAACAAACGAATTCTCTATTGTCAGAGCGATAGCGTTGAATTTCAACGATAATGTCCTTCGCAGCATCAATCAGCGAATTGCTTTGCAGCGATAGACATCGCGTCGGTTTAGTGCGCTTATCAACTTGTTTCAGCCAACATCTCCGAGAGTTATTCATCCATGACGTTCGGAGCTGTAGTAGTGCGTTATTTGCCATTAGAATAGGCAGTTTCACTTTTAACGTTCGTTCCCTCGAAGGATCCTTGAAAGATAGAGGGCAACAAACGAATCAACGCTAAACTTCGATGTACTGTTCAAGGTAGGACTTTTTTGTTTCTTACGTTATTACCGTACGAAAAAAAAAAATAAATAAAAAACAAAAATTGTAGTTTTACTCGATTCACTGATTTATCGCAAAATCGCGTCGATAAAACGAATTACGACGCTCAGGTGTGCGGAGTACGTGCCAGTCGACAGGAAATGGTTGAACCTTGAAAGGTTCAAGATTCGTAGCGACATCGCGCGTCTCGATTGCGGGTTGTGCCAACACTTTTTGGCCGTTGCGGAAAACGGAAAAATCATCGATGTAAACGAGTGGCCCGGGATGACTTTTAAGAACGGTTGGAAAAAGGTAAAGTAGGATTCGGTTCGAAGGATAATCGGATCTCTCGCGAGCATGACTGGCGGAAACGTAATACGGGAATCTGTTCGCGATAGGTCCGGACCGAACGAGAAATGATCTGTTACTACGTGCTCAGCCAGATTATGTATCCGGAAGTGGATACACCCAACGACGAAAAACTCGAAGTTCTCTACGACGTTCCCGACGACTTTGACGAAATAATATTACGATGGGAGGATGGCAGACCTGTTGCATTTTATACTATTAAACTGAAGGGTAATTTTTTTCGAATTGTTCTTTATCCGCGAAAAAAGTAATTAATCTGTTTTCCCCATTAATTTTTTGTTCTTCTCGACAATCCTAAACTAACCCAAACAAACCCATATAAACAATTTCCGGCAAATCCTCGTAGTTTTTCCCTCCACGTGAATTCGAAGCAAAATAAAGTGCGAGCTCCGAAAAGTCGAATGTTATCGGCTTATCGGGTCTGACGCACGTCCTATTATCAATTGCCTTTATCGTTTGCCCCAAATGAAACAAACTGTCGAATCACGCGGTCTCTAGGTACGGAGATTTTTGCGACGAGAGAGGAGTACTCGATGCCAACGATCGATACCGCTTACGTACGCTCCGAATACAGAAATCATGGGATCGGCACGGAAATCCTTACGGACGTTATCGCGCGTTTCCCGATCGACGACATTGCCTTCTCGAAGCCTATATCGAACGGAATGATGAGAGGTATATTCTCCCTTGACCAAATAATCCTGGATCGAAAATCGTTGCCGCCACGTTAATCATTATGAAATGGAATAATCTGTTCTCTCGCGTCCAGTGCTGAAACGCTTTTTGACCGAACGAAAAGAGTACCGGCTACGCTTCTGGGAGATCGAGGACGGAGACGAGAGTTCCCAGAAACTCGTGTGGTTTCTCCCCAGGAACCGGAAATAAACAACGTACTGCGAATTCGTTTAGAAAAAAATGCATCATTTAATATTATAATAGAATATTTATCTACTATGTATGTTTCTGTGTCCGCGTGTGAAGATCTCTTGGGTGTACATTGGATCGTAAAAAAACAAAAAAGACGAAAAAAAAAAAACAAACAAACAAACTGAAAGTGGAATGCGTTCTCAGAGATGTTGTTTTCTTTTCTCTCAACTAGGTAACAACTTGAGCCTTACAAATCGTGAAACTTAGCTCGAATATGTGTTTGATAATATTTTTCATAAAATATGCACCATGGAAACACTTCACTTCAAGTGAACTTTAATTTCGTTCAGTAGCATCGAGCCTATAACCATCTTTTCACAATTCACACATACCTCCAGCATTTGATCTTCCAAAAACTTAACGGTCACGAGGATCAACGATTTTGACGCTAACGTGTGGGCGGCGAGTCTGAAAACGAAGATACGACGTTTTTCATAAAATCATTGAAACGTTACCCGGAAAATTGGAATCGCAATAATTAGATTCAAGCGATTGGTATTACCTTAGTAAACTGTCGTCCACCGAGACTATCGCGAGATTGGCGACTTCGCAAATCTTTCGCGCAAGATCCTGTTTGTCAATGTTACACGAGAGCTTGGTACTGTGCTCGTTCATTCCCTTCAATTTATCCTTCTCCGCAACGAACATGCTCTCCGGTAAGATGACGGATCGTATTATTTCACCGATCGGAGGTTTTATGCTGACCGGGACCGAGTGCGTTTCCTCGGATATCCCAAAGTCGATACAGAATTTGGCCGGTTGACTGGAGTCGTTAAAATTCACGCCCAAAGTCGACGAGACTGTCGCGTTCGGTTGGAGAATCGGTATCGGCGAGAAATCGTGGATCGACATGCCGGAAGATAAACTCTGCCGAGAAACATCGACATAATAATCAAGGACGAGAAAATAGCCGAAAAAACACAAGCCTTAAATTCGTACCTTATTTCCAGTTCGAATATTTGTAACTTGTTCGTTTCCTTCGTTGACGAAGGTCAATTCCAGGTTGACCATACTCGCACTGATCAAGTGAGGGGATCGCGTGAATCTCGATTCCACCCTCAAACCACGACCGGTTATCTTGTTCAATATTTCGGTTTTCCGAAGTGGACTGAACGCGGCCGAGACTTCCTGAATCCCGTTGGTGACGTTGACGTTTATGGGTGTGAGGAAGCCTCCGAGGCTCGGAGTCATAATTGGAGTAATCGGGAAGGCTGGAATATCCAATGTTGCGCCAATTAAAACTCTTTCGAAAAAGGACGAAAGGCGTGAAACGTTAAACGATACGAAGAAAGACGATGCGGTGAGTCGCAGCCTCACTCACCGTTATCCAAATCCAACAGCAAATCGAGGCTCGATTTCGGGGGCTCCCTGATCTCGGCTTTCGCCAGATTTTCTTTGTTACGCTTAGGCTCATCTTCGACCTCACTCTCGGATGATTCGGACTCTGAATCTTCGGTATCGTCGCTGTCGCTCGCAGAACTCTCGGATTTATCGGCACGAGCAGATTTCCCGCGAGACTCGTCGTCATCGTCCGATTTATCAGTGTCGGACGAGTAGTCGGAAGAGTCGCTGTCCTCGTCGGAAGTACCGCTCGATGAAGATTCGGATGTTTCCTCGTCCTCCGATTTGAAGTAGGTGAGGTCTATAATTTCGGGAGCCTCGTAAAAGTCATGTGCCTGAAGAAATTACGTGCCTGAAAAATACGAAATAACCGATCGGAAGAAATTTTACCGGGAGCTGGTGAGACCTCGTCGTCGCTATAAAAGCTCTTCTCCTTTTCCTTTCCTTTCTTATCCTTTCTCTCCTTTTTCGCGTGATGTCGTTTGTCCTTGTTATCGTGGGGAAGAATCGGCTCGGCGACGTCGCGGACCGACGCATCCGGCGCAACTTCGGGGAAGGGAGGCAGAGGCCTATAACCGTTACACGGCATGCCCAAATAGTGCGAGAGCGTTCCGAGCTGATACTCGGATCCTTTGAATCTCGAGACGAGCGTCGGGGCTGGTTTTGGTGCGAAAAATATCTTTTTCGCGTACTTGGGCAATTTCTTGTCCGAGCCGAGTTCGTCGTCGAAAATAAAGTGCCGGAGGAATCGCGCTCTGTCCCTAATATCGTAATTCTGATCGTACTTTGCCAGCTGGAAGACGTACTGACAGAACAGTTTCGTTTGTTCCGGATTATTCAGACAGAGCTTCACCGCCAAGTTCAAAGTCTGTAGTTTCACTATGTCCTTCTCGTTGATGAAACTCTTAGCCATTTTGCGTAAAACGTCGGGTGCTATTTTGGGCACGCGATCCGAATATTCCCCGAGGAGCCAGAGAATGGATGCCCGCGCTTGAGGAACGGTTATAAAGTCCATAAGCTTCGCCATACGAGCTATTATTTCCTTGTGCTCGTTCGGTTGAGTCTGCAGCAGTTTTTTTATCACGACGACGCTCTCAGCCACCACGACTTCTGCTCGATTAGGTATAGAAAATCATTAATCGTTTTGCTTTTGAGTGAAAGTCGTATCGCCATCCCTGATCGATTCTTACCGTCACGATTACTCAGGAGAGAAACCAATCCGTTGAGACACGTGTCTGTGACTTCCTTGATGTTGCTCGCGCATCGACCAATCGCTTGTATGCTCGCCGCAACGAATTCCTTATCGCTGCTCGCGATGTACGTTTGAAATTCTCGCAGTATCACGCTTATGCTCGTTTCGGTTGCCAGACTCGTTAAAATGTCCAACTTCAGTAGCTTTATGTGAGTCGGATCGGATGTTCTGACGAAAAAAGATTTGAGAAACGGCTCGAACATACCCTGTGAACGATTATCTCATAACAAAATCTAGTAACGCATCCTAGGATTATAAACTGTTGGAATTGTTCGTGCGGTCTCGCGTTACAGGATGCACAAATATCTTCGAACTACTTTCGGTGCTCCCTCCAATGCTCTTATTAAATACTTACGTTACCTTTCTCGCAATCGATATGCTGGCTATACAATTGAGAACTACGCTCTGAACTTCTCGGTGTCCCCTGAGTAACCTGATGAGCGCCTTGGCCGCGATCATAACTTCGCTCCTTGGGGCGACGTGATGATACAACTGAGCGACCGCCATCACGACCGAAGCGTTTCTACTTTGCAACAGGGGCTTCGTGTTTCTCAATAGTAAACGATGATCGGCGTCCAGAGAGAATATTACTTTTTTCGCGTTCGACGAATCCGAGTCAGAGTCGTAAAACGGCCGATTTTCATCTTCCTCGACATTCTGGAGTAACGAGAAAAAAGTAACATTCGAGTCGTTAATGTTTACGTCGATCGACGGAATCAATCATTTGAAATCACCGTAGACTCACTTCCAAGTTGGGATTAACGAACTGCGTTCTCGCGTATCTCGTTAGCATATTGACGATCACAACTTGACCCCACTCGTCGACGTCCACCAACAGATTGCAAAGCTTCCTGTAGTTCTTGTGGATCAGATCTATCCTGTCGGGACATACTTCCTCAAAAGCCATCACCGCCGATCCGACTACCAGAGTCGTCTTGTCGGACAGCAATTTTTCCAGAACGCTTATCAATTCTTCTTTTTGCTCTGCGTCCAATGAATACAATTTGGGTATCGCGTGAGCCGCTGTTTTTCTAACGTAAGGCGACATGTCACTCGCGGAGTCCTTTATGGCGAGCATCACTATAGGAACTATCATTGCCACTCTGATGCTCGACAGTACTCTCAAGGCGCTCGCTCTTATCAGTTGATTCGGATCTTTGAGAGCTCTCTGAAACGTCGAGATTGACAAGAGCGCCAAATCCTGTTGATCCTCCGCGTAACGTACCAAATACACGTAGACCAACTTTTTCACTTCTATGTTTTTGGATACAACGTTTTTAACGACCGCCGGAAAGAGATCCGAAGCGTCCCGTCCTTTGGCAACCATCTGAAAAGATTATGCCGATGTGATTGACGAAACCGGCTGTTTGATCGTTCGATTGAGTACGGCTCTCTTCCTCTTACCCCTATGATGCGTTTCATCGCTTCGAGTTTCAATCCATCCTTACTGCTGTCCAACATTTGCTTCAAATCGTCATGCCTGAAAGACAGATCGGTAAATCAATCACAGCCACTATAGTGACGCTCCGGTCTACAAGGCAGTTACGATTGATCGCGATGATTATTTAGGATGATGTTCAAAAAAGGGAACCGAGTAGCTAATTTGCTTACTTTTTGTAATCGGAATGGAAGAAACCTCCGGAAGCTGGATCCGTACCAATTTCGGTATCTCCTGAATTGGAGGGTCTGTCATTGCTGTACGAGCCCCCGGTATTATTCGAGAGCGTGTTGGCCGCCGCGGTCAACATTTTTCTATCGCCTGATGTAATTTCGCTTCGATTTATGGATTATTATTTATGTACAAGGCTGAACCGATTCGCGAACACAATTTTTTTTTTCCACAGCTTTTGACACTGGGAAGCCTCAGCGAGCATCCATATTGTCTCGGGTGATGAAGCAGCAAACTTTTCTCGATGTATGTATTCGTCGGGAAGATACGGGAATTGAGCGATTCCAAGCAAATTCGCACAGCTATCTGGCACGTGATGAGGTTTTCCGTGTACAATCGATAATTCACGTGAAGTATTATTTCGAATCAAAATTTGACAATAACGCAGATGTTCGTGGGTGGGAAAGTCTCCGCGTACTACATGCGATCGTGGAAACGTCGACCGTTGGTAAGAAAGAAATTAACCGCCGATAAAACTCGGCAAGATGGCGGTGTGCGTGAATTCCTAAAATGCCTACTTTATCATGTTTTTTCAAAATTCAAAAATTTCAAGGAAAGAAATGAAAAACGATAATGTCGGACCTTTCAGAAATTTTATTCATTGCGTAAATAAAACAGGCTTATTTCGTAGTTGGGACCGAGTGACCCGACGATTTGGAGTCGCGCATCGAGGCACTGCGCTTCCTCTTGAGTTCTTCCTGTCTTCTCGCTTTAGCCTCCTTTTGTCTTTGAGCCAACAATTTTGCATATTCGGCAGCTTGTTCCTTGCGCGCGGCGCACAATCGCTTCTTCAGGGCGACGCGGTGTCTCTTGCGCTGTAGGGTCAACGGGGTTATCAAACGTTGGATCTTCGGGGCTTTAAGACGCTCCTTTTTGCCCTCCTTTTGAACCGGCCGTTTTACAACGAATTCGCGAAGATCGTCCTCTTTCGAGAGGTTGAACAGTTTGCGAATGCGACCGCCTCTTTTCGGTCCCAAACGGCGGGGCAGATGCTTGTCGGTCAGCCCAGGAATTTCCTGCGTAATGAAATCAATTACGTATAAGAAGTAGAACATTTTTTAAACAGTTTTGCGCAATGAACATAAAACACATATTTTCTTGCATTGTCGCGTTTGTACACTGAGAGAGAGCGTATAGAGAAGCGCAAACTCCCAAATCTTAAAACGCTCTTGCTATCCCACGGACATGAACGTCCCCGAGAGAATCATCAGCTCCTCGGACACTGCCTGTGTACCGTGGGTCCTCCGTCGAGACCTTTTTCTAACAATGGGAACTTTGCATCCTAGACTAACGCGCTTACCTGTTCGCCCTTCTTGACAATTACGAGAGCCAAAACGGACAGATTGGCATCGACGATGCAGCCGCGAACGGATTTACGCTTGCGCTCGCCGGTACGACGGGGACGGTAGCAAGAATGACCCTTGGAAAGAAGGAGACGCACGCGACCTGAGCAAAACAAAAACATTTCTTTTTCATCTCGCTCCGCTTTTTCCTCCGACTAAAACTTTTGTCGTTATACATCTTTGAAATGAAAAGGTTGAAGCTGTGCATGGTAAATACATCTGATATTTAGCTTAATCAAAACTCGTATGTAACAACGGTTGAAACTCCCTGTTTCATGGGAGACCCGGTCAGTTTCATAAGAAAACCCAAACAAACTTACTGTTGGTCAAAACTCCCTGTTTCATGGGAAAACCCTGTTTGTCGTTGCCACCAGCGATTCGAACGACGTAGCCCTTCCACTCGTCTCCCAGAGGATCGGCCTGCACCTCAGCCCCCATACGCTTCTCGTAGAACATACGGAGCTTGTGCTCGTCCACAATTTCTAGCAACTTTTGGCATCCCGTCGCCGGATAAGACACGTTCAACTGAAATTTCGATATAACAACAATGAGCGAACTTTCCAAGATGGCGTCGAAAAGCCGCAATTGTAGGTTAATTGTAGACGCAGGCTACCGCGTGCGACGATTATACGCGAACTGGAAAAATATCTTGTAATGAAAAATCGGCAGTTGCAAATGAGACAAATCTAAAGATACGTTAAATCAACGATTATTTGGCCCGTCGGACCGAGTATAATACGTGACGGAGGGAAGGGCCGACGCGGCGGACACTCGATCCTTTCACAATTATTTGCACATCGAAGCAGGAATAACAGACGACAATATGCACTTTATCGTATCCACGTATTATTAATTCACAATATGAAATATTATTTAATGTTTATTCGAAAAAGATTGCTCAAACAATATCGGATTCGTACCTTCATCGTGACAGAATCAAACGATGCCACGAACCATGGAAAAGAAAGAGGGTAGTTAGCGAGGCAACCGCAGGGCGGCGTCCCAACCGGAAATCGTCGAACTCGAATGTGCGCGGCTTTTGAATCGTAGATAAATTATCGGAAGCCCTGTGATACCCACGCGCGAATAGATCTGAAATCACAATACATGTTTATTAGATCGGTGTATCACTATTTGAAGCGTATGCAAATTACGATAAAAGATATACCTATCAAGTGTGTCAACGATTATAGTCTTTTGTCGTTGTCCCTTCGGAAAGAATCGTCGACTTATCAGTCACTATAGTTGTAAAACGTCCTCACGATCCCATTACCGATAATTGTTAATAATTATAACGATGCCGAATCAAGTACTCAACGTACAGTGAAAAACGAAAAGCCGACGCATCGTAACGATACATCATCAAGAGATCTTCCAATGTGTCGCTCACGTGTGCGCATATATGCATTTATAATTCCGCGTAACACGAAGCGATCAACTAAAAAGTGTGCAGTTTATATTGGGAAGGTCGAATCACCGTAACGTTACTCGATCGTTGCCGCGAGCAATATCTTCCGAAAAAAAAAATATACATATACAAACACCCAAAAAAGAGAGTGGGTTTGCAAGAGAGATAGAGAGGGGGAGACAGAGCGAGGGAGAGAGACAGACAGAAAGAGAGGGAGCGAGAGTGAGAAAGGGCGAGAAGATTCGTCGCTCATCCAAGTCTCGCATAGAGGAATACGGAAAGCGGCGAAAAAGAAGCGGAGAGCGGCTGACTGCTACGAACACCGAAATGCCGACACACGGGCGTGTTTGACTTATTCGTCAATTCAATCGTTTATATGATACATACGTACACGTCTTACGTATCGATTTATCGTACGAGAAAAGGGAAGGAAGTCGCGATCAATGGAATGTACCGAGAATAATTCTGCACACTCTCTTTGAGCAAAGTAAAAAAACAAAAGGTAAACCGTATATTTCCGCTCTCGCATAGGTTAGAATACCGTGTGAAAATGTTATCCCGCAGGAGTTCGGAGAATTGCGAACAAAGACTTCGTTTTCTATTTCAACACCGTGTCTATCTTTTTCACAATGGAAAATGTAAACTTCCGACAGAAAAGTACAAATACTACGTCGGGATTTATACTAATTTTCAAAAATCATGATCATTGCATCTGCTTCATCAATTTGAGATTCCGGGATGTATTTTCGTGTTATTTTCGTGTATTGGAAGAAGTTTGACAATGCTGCGCATTTTCCGCGAACAAACGCCAAACAAGAACGATTTTTCATTTGTCGATGGCCAGGTCGAAGAAAATGGACACAGCTGTGATAGAAGTTCTACAGCAGGCCGGCAGCCAAGACCCCGAAGTACTGAAGCGGGCCGAGCAGACTTTGAAGCAATGGGAAACAGAGAGGGGCTTTTGTACAGCGTTATACGTGAGTTCGTTTGGGTTTGTGCACAGAGAAGATTTTCACAAAATACATCAATTATCCTAGCATCCCAGTTTGGACGAATAACTCATCGCACATAATTTCTCTAAACACTCGTTATATCCTTGTTTCGACACGCTAATCAATAAAAATATTGATCGTTTCGTCAGAACGTATTCTCCAATCATTCCCTGGGTATCAACGTTAGATGGATGGCTGTGTTATACTTTAAAAACGGAGTGGACAGATATTGGCGGAAAACAGCTCCAAAGTGAGTATTCCCAAGAGCGTTTGCTTATTGTTGGAAACGAGCAAATTTGAAACCAACATTCGTATCGCAGTGCAATAGCGGAAGACGAGAAAGAATTTCTGAGGCAACGTTTGATAACGAACTTTGACGAGCCCGTCAATCAGTTGGCCGTTCAGATAGCCGTTTTGATCGCCAAAATTGCGAGGTAAAAAGAAGAGTCAACATCATTGGTGTATAAAGTGGAAAGAAATGAAGAGAGAGAATAGAGGAAGGATCGCCCTTGCAGGTTCGATTGTCCGAGAGAGTGGAACACGCTGGTGCCGACGCTTCTCGAAAGGATAGGCGGCGACAATCCGTTCGTCCAGCATCGCGCTATGCTCACGCTGCATCACGTCGTCAAGACGCTCGCTTCCAAGCGACTGTTGAACGACCAGCGTTTGTTTCAGGAGCTCACCTCTAATATTTTCAATTTTATCCTTAATCTGTGGAACACGTTTACCGAGTCGTTTTTGATACTCGCGTCCAACAACGCAGATACCAACCAGATACAGGAGGCGATGGAGAAGGCTCTACTGCTCCTAAGAATTCTCAGGAAATTGATAGTCAACGGATTCACCGAACCATCCAAATCTCAAGATGCCATGCTCTTTTTAAAAGTCGTATTCGAAAGAGCGAGAACTAGTCTCGAGTGCAGTTAGTTTCGTGATAATAAGCGCGCTGTCTCTCCTCGCTAAATCAATCGAATACTATTCGTTTAATTTTCCATTTGTGATGTTTTAGGAAAAACACTGATATCCCGAGGTATACAGATGGAAGTATGTGACAAATTTATCATACACTTGACCAAAGTTTTATTGGGCGTACTCGAGCTGCATCCTTGCTGCTACGTCGAATTGATACCGACCTCCCTCGAATTCTCAGTTTTTTATTGCTTCACCGAAAGCGGTCAACGTTTGACGTTTGAGAGGTTTATTATCCAATGCTTGAATTTGCTCAAAGGCATGTTGCTGCTGAACGATCCGCGAGGTCATGTAACCGAAAGTAAGTCTTTACGTCAATCAACAATTTCCGTGAAACGTGCTCATCCACCCGCCCTATCTTCAATACCGGGACGTTCTTTTGCTTGTCCGCGCAGAAACGAAGGGTGAATTATGGGAACGGGCGCGTCAAATGCAACGTGACTTCTTCACGGATCAGACGCTAACGGAAATTTTCACGAGACTCGTGACGCACTACTTCTTATTGACCCCGACGGATTTGGAGCTTTGGGATTCGGATCCCGAGAATTTTGGTATTTTCTTCATTGATTCGTGCGATTGTTGTATCGTCAGTGCCGATACGATTAGACAATATTAAACGTGATGATCGTCGATTCATTTCAGCCGTCGACGACGTCGGCGAATCGTGGAAGTACAGTTTAAGGGTAATTATATTAAACGATGGAAAACCGAGCATTCGGATACATCGACGATTAAATATATATATATTGGTTTATTTGCAGCCATGCACCAAGTCCGTCTTCCTCGCCATGTTCCACGAATTTCAAACCGTACCCGAATCCGTTCTGCTGGATCTTATACAGAGGCATCATCAGCCTGTCGATCCGAACGATTTGCACGCGATATTACTAAAGGACGCGGTTTACAACGCGGTCGGTCTGGCCGCTTTTCATCTCTACGACGAGGTCAGTTAACGGAGCGATTCAGTCGACAAAAAAATGAAGGTCTCTATTTCGCCATGGAATATACGCGACGAAAGATGCATGTGTGTGTGTATGTTTTGGGAAAGGACAGGTCGACTTTGACCAGTGGTTCTCGACAACGTTGAAACAAGAACTGAAGCTGCGGGGTACGAACTACAGAATAATCAGGAGACGAGTATGTTGGCTGATCGGACAGTGGGTTTGCGTCAAAATGAGTCCGAAGCTGCGACCAGAATTGTACAAACTGTTGGTAGAGTCGTTGAGCCCCGAGGAGGATCTCGGAGTCAGATTAGCCGCGAGTGACGCCCTAAAACTGGTAATAGACGACGTTAATTTTGACACGAGCGAGTTCAAGCCCTTCTTGGAGCTCGCATTTTCCATGCTCTTCACTTTGCTCAAGGAAGTCAACGAATGCGACACGAAGGTAAATTCCAATGCTTTCGGGATCCCAATTTTCGTTTCGCCCGGTATCTAATTTTGTAACCGATTCGCAGATGCGCGTTATTTACGTCTTGTCATTTATGATCGAGCGTATCGGGTGTGCCATCAAACCCCACGTTAATACGTTCATCAGTTATCTACCCGATCTCTGGCAGCAATCCGAGGAGCACAACATGTTGCGTTGCGCGATTGTATCGACGCTTGTACATTTGGAAAAAGTACGTTTCGCTATTGGCTCAGCTTATCAACGAGTTTAACACTACGAACTCATTCTTCGGGGGATATTTGTATTCTCTTCAGGCAATGGGTTCCGACAGCGTGATATTGCAGCCTCTAGTCGTAGGTGTCGTTGCTCTCAGCTGCGACGTCAATCAAGACGGCCACGTCTACTTGTTGGAGGACGGTCTTGAACTCTGGTTAGCTCTGTTGGAAAACGCGCCCTGTTCTACTCCAGCGATAATGGATCTCTTCAGAAACATGCCAGCTCTTCTCGGTCAGTCCTTTTCGTCATTCTCTTTTTTTTTTCTTTTTCATTCTACTTTGCATTCTTTCTTCTTATTCTTCCACAAATTCGTAAACCCAACTTTATTACTATTCTCTCGACGATCCTCCAGATTATTCGACGGAAAATCTTCGACTCTGCCTCTACATTATTCAAGCCTACGTATTACTGAGCCCGATGGAATTCCTCGGCGAACGCGGTAGCGTCGTCGTCGAGACGATCAAATCCCTCATCGGCGACATGAGATACGAGGGAATAGTAATGGCGATGAAGCTGTTCGAGACGTGTCTAAAGGCCGTGCCGCAACAGGGCGCCCAACTGATAAAACCAGTGCTCGGCCGTATATTTGAGTGAGTGCCGAGAAGAGGGGAGCGGGGTTCGAGGATATTCGCAGTGGGAAAAGAACGCTCGTTGGGTTTGTTTGGGTTAACGTTTCTCGTTGTATTTTGTCAGGAACGTTTACAACGGTACGGAATATCCGATGGTAATGACGATGTGCCTGTCGATAGTGGCGCGAATACTCCTAGGTTCGAAGGACATGTTCGCTCAGGTGATAAGCGAGCTTGCTCGTGACATCGGGGAAGGCGCCACCGAGGAGAACGTTCTCGCTCGTATAATTCAAGTTTGGTTGGGTCGTATGGCTCTGATCCCGGAGACCGGAAGTCTGAAGCTTCTCTCCCTCGCTCTCTGTTCTCTTCTCGCGGCCAATAGTCCGCCGGTCGTATTTCAGCAGTTTCCGCACATTATATCTAACATCGTCGAGACCTTGAACGACATTACGAAAATCGACAACGCCGGATGTTCCATAGAGTGAGTTTGGATTTGTTTGGGTCAGGGGCGTTCCCGTTTTTGTTTCGTTACTCGTGATCCGTAAATACGATTAACGTGAACGTGAAATTTCCGTCGTAGCTCATTGATGACCAGCGATCAGCCGAGTCCGTCCCAGTACGAGGACGTCGATTACGAGACCGAGCACGAGCAACGGAGGAAAAGGCTCGCTTACAGCGACCCCGTTTACAGTGTTTCTCTCAAGGACAGCCTTCAAGATCAACTGATTACTCTTCGACGAGCCATGGGAGACGAGCAGTTTCAGCAGATGCTTCAGACCCTCAGCAGCGACGTCGATCAACAGCTGAAGGAATACGTAACCCTCTGAAAAGCTTGAATCGCTTCGAGTCGAGTCGAGAGACACCGGCCGGGATCGAGCAACTGGGAGAAAACCGGTCGAATTATTGGCGTCGAGGGATCCTCGATATCCTAAGAAAAACTGTCGTCGATTATTTGTAAAGAGACCTCGATCTTGCGTGAAACGGCACTATTTTATTGTATATTATATGTTTCGCTGTATTAATTATGTTGATAATAAAATCAGGACTCGAAACTCGGCCGTAACGTACGGCTAAAAAAAAAATCATATTTTTTACCAATGGGAAATCGATGCCTAAAGTGCGTGTCTGTAAATTTCCGTGGCGAAATTCAATTTCGGGCGGTGTAGAGCGCGCGCGCTGAAACCGTCGTTTTTATGCTTCCCGCGCCATCTGACGGCACTTTCTCGAACTTCCGAAACAGCTGTTCCCTTCGTGTCAAATATCTCTGTGGGAGGTTAGAAGGCTCGCTCGGAGCGCTGCGATATAGCCTATCGTAGTACACGGAAACACGTCCGAACGATTTTACGAAGTTTCGCGTCAAACGTCGAAAATCCGTTTACGCGATAAATCGAGTAGTGGGAATCATACATCGCGAGTCGGATAACGCAACGATATTCCGTAAACTGCTGTGCGGGCTTTTGATAATTCAACTGGACTGGGAAAACGGTGTGTTCGCGACTGATATATAGAAATTCTCGTTTCGAGCGTGCGCGTGTGTGCACGTGCGTCGAAAACTCGCCGAAGAACGCTCACGCGTTTAGCCGATTTGTATTTTGGCTTTTTTCGCACGATCGGTGAGTTTGTTTGGGTTTGTTCGGGTTTGTTTGGGTTTGCTTGGGTTTCTTCGGGTTTGTTTGGGTTCGGACATCGCTGCGTCCACTTAAGCGGAAATTTCACGTTGTTAGAGCTTGCCATGAATTCAGTCCGAGCGGTCAAGTGATCCTCGAGGAGCGTCGATGCGATTCGTTAAAACGGATGTGCGATAGCGATGAAAGTGACGCGAGCGTGTTCCATTCATAAGAAGAACGAGGGACGCGTCGCGGCAATTTTCCCGGCGTCCGTTCCCTTGAGTGATCTATCATTGATACCGCTCATCCGATAGCGTCATTTAGCATCGTCACTTGAAAAAAATCAATCTGTCGTCAACAACGAAGAAAAAATGCGCGACGTCGTGGATCGTACGGAAAAATCGCGAATATACAATTTCGCGGGTCTGCACGAGATCCGAGGGTGTCCTCTGACTCACGCGACGCGATTACACTGCTTGCAACGGAACGTGCTCAATTACGTACATAATGAAACGCTCGGGGAGCGAGCGGCTCTCGGGAAAACTCGCGAATCCAGTTTCGAATGATAATTTGTGCGAACGCGCCAGTCTCGGGTGATACGCCCTAATACTTACAGGAAAATCCTCCATCAAGCCAAAAGTATTATTTCCGGAATTTTTTTGTTTGGGTTTGTTCGGGTACGCCCTAATACCTGCAGGAGACTCCTTCATCAAGCGAAAAGTATAATTTCCGGAATCTTTTTGTTCGGGCTTGTTTGGGTTTGTTTGTGTACGACCTAATACTTGCAGAAGACTCCATCATCAAGCCAAAAATATAATTTCCGGAATCTGCTTGTTTGGGTTTGTTTGGGTTTGTTTGGGCGCACCCTAATACTTGTAGGAGTCTCCCTTTCATCAAGCGAAAAGTATCATTTCCAGAATCTTTTTGTTTGGGTTTGTTTGGGTTTGTTTGGATACAACCTAATACCTGAGACTCCTTCATCAATCCAAAAGTATAATTGCCGGAATCTTTTTCTTTGGGTTTGTTTGGATACGACCTAACATTTGCAGGAGACTCCTTCATCAAGCTCAAATTCTAATTTCCGTATTTTTTCTTAAGCGTGAGAAAATAGCCGTTGACTCGATTATTCGGATAACAGAAACGCAGAAAAATATCGAACTATCGACACTCGGGTAAATGTTTGATAG
This sequence comes from Ophioninae sp. B BG-2022a, assembly GCA_030522765.1. NCBI lineage: Eukaryota > Metazoa > Arthropoda > Insecta > Hymenoptera > Ichneumonidae > Ophioninae sp. B BG-2022a. Next base: position 4,053 of record JAPYZJ010001354.1, on the reverse strand, counting down.
AAAGATTACGAGAGAGCGGGACTAGGGAGACGGTTCGTGTCGTATGGCCAGACGGTTACGGAGTGACTCTCTTACACATATATACACACGAGGGCATCCGCGTGTGGTAAAAATGCTATTGTGACCCTCAACCGAATGACTAATTCACTGAACTCGGAGTTCGCCCGTTCGCTCGTTGCCCTTTCAATCCTGTACTAAATTAATGCGGAGGAGTCGACTCTCTTCTCTCCCTTGCTCTTCATTTATTTTTAGCTTCGAAAGCTCTTTGCAGAAAAAAAAAGAAAAAAAAAACACGAAAAAAAAAATGACGAGTGACTCGAATCTCTGAAGCGGATGACTGATATATTTCAATTCGGAAGGGGCGTCGCAGGGAGAGAAACGTTTATCTCGTCAGTCGCTCGTGATAATGTCTCAAACGATTGCCGGAATGTCGCGAACGACGTTAAACGATAGACAAACAACTCTCATTATTGCTCGTCCCGTAAAATAATTAACGTAAGCCAGAGGGGAAGGGAAAAAATGCCGTGACGAAAACTGGCGTTCATGTATAACGAGTTCCCTCTCGCGGAGGGGGCAAACGTTATAAAACAGAATTAGGGGGGTCCCGAGAAGTTTTATCTTTCGCGTGCAGCCTCCGAGGGCCACACGCACCGAAGACGCGTATTTGTAGGAACGCTACGCTAGTTCGCGTTTTGTACGACGCTCGCGATGTATCGGCGAATCGTGTGCAACGCGTGCACATCACGCCTCGATACGGACGTTTCGTTAAGCTCTCGAGCTTCGGAAAAATTGGAAGTACATAAGTAAATAAATGAATAAACAATTAAGTATATATATATAAATTTTAATATATATATATATATATATATACATGTTTATTTATTTCCAATACTCCCGAAACTACACCTCATATTGCTAATATAAGGTATACTAAAAAGAAATCCATCATTTTCTGGAGTCAACCAATCACAAAACTGTCGCAAAAGTTCGTTTGGTACGAAATCTCATCACCCTAACGCCATCTAGCTTAACCCGGTCGGACTTATACAACGTGAGACACGGATAATTGGATACATGTATTGGAAAAATGATGGATGTCTTTTTACTAAACCTAATATATAAATATAAAGATTGGAATATACATATAGGTATATACTCCAATCTTTATATATCTATATATATTAGGTGTAGTAAAAAGAAATCCAATATTTTCTACAGTCAACCAATCACAAGTCTGTCGCAAAAGTTCGTTTAGTACGAAATCTCATCATTCTAACACCATCTAGCGTAATCCGGTTGGACTCATACAATGTGAGACACGGATAACTAAAGACATCTATTCGAAAAATGATGGATTTCTTTTTACTACACCTAATATACATATAAAGATTGGAATATATATTCATATATAACGACCGGTACGTTTAAACAGTATCGAAAGAAAATATTTGGTCAAGTGAAGTGCACGAACGTCCGATACAGCGGGTATTCATACTGTCAACCGAAAAGTAGAGGTTAAGAATACAACAGATAAAAACGTAGGTCCGATTAATCGGGGCTGGTAATGTTTTATTATTTCGGAAGAAAACATGGTTTCGGCACGATCGCGGTAGAAACGTTGGCGGTTCGAGCGAAGCCCGAAAAACGGCGGGTAAGATAGCTCTTTTCGGAAATCGATCGTTCGAGATATTGCGCGCGTGACGATAACGGAGGAAAGAACGTGACAAAACCGAGAGAAGTAATCCGTGAAGGAAAAGTGACAAAAAATTCGGGGCTGCGAGATCGTGAACGAGAACGCGATTTTTTTTTCGCGACGGTCGAACGTCGCGAGAGGGAGCACGCGTGCCCCCGGTATAGGTAACGCAAGGGCTCTAGCGGCGGCGCGACATGCGCGCGCCCCCGCTACTTCGCCGGCCTTTCTTCAACGCCAGAGGAGAGAGAGAGAGAGAGATAGCGTTGGAGCGACTCGCGAATGGAGCCAACTCGTTCGTATCGATCCGCACGCTCAACGCAAAACTACCCCTAGTTAAGTGAGGCGCAGTGTCCGAGAGCCTCTCGCACAGTCACCGCGACCTTTTTTTCTCTCCATTTTATTCCTCGAATTCGCACAGTTCTTTTTTTGTCGTTACTTTCGCCGACTCGACGACGAGAATTACGAACGCCTCGACGGATACACGCAAACAAACTCCATAAGCATTAACGGTGGGTCGAATATTTATTTTTTTCTGCTTTCAACGGTGAATAAAGAAAAAGATACGGAAAGAGATAGAGAGAGAGAGAGAGAGAAAGAGAGGTGGACGAGGAATTAAAGAAGCTTCTCGTTCCGGTCCGAGGCAAGGTCGCCTCGAGACACGTAAGTACGCGTATACGCCGCTGGCGCACCGATCGCTTACCAACGAAACGACAAAAACCCGAATATATTCATTTTAAACGTACCGATTTATCGGGCAAACCTCGAATTTAAGAAAATTGGAACGAGGACGATTTTACGTTCGAGAAGCTTCGCGAAGAAAGAACGGTTCGAGTGTTGCCCAGATGTACGGAATGCTCATTCTCTTTTTCTTTACCCCCCCCCCCCCACCATCCCTCGGGCTTTCGTTGATTCTTACTCGGCTTTCTTTTCGATTCTTCCCGTGATGTCGCCTTTGCGAATTCTTTCTCGTGGCAGGTTCGAGACGGAATTTCGATTTGAAAATTGAACGGTTTTGCTGGTAAAATCGTTAACTCGTCAATCACTGATAAAAACCGGGTATTTCGTATACGGATTTGTATATTCAATTGGTAATCGATACGGATGAGATAACGCGATATAATTCGCGAGGTAAACGTTGGACTGGTCACGTGACGGGTACGCAACGAGAGGCTTCGTTCCTTAGCGTTACTTCGTAACATTTATGACTGACCGGAAGTCCTCGCCCTATTTTAAGAAGAAAAGAAAGAGGTCGTGTCGCGTTTCCAGTTTTTCGTCTCGGACGAAAAATCGGTCAACGATCTTTTCGAGCATCAACAAAAATCAATCGCCAATCGAAACTCGAGGAAAAAAAAAGAATAATCATGTCGACCTCGCAACGCTCGAGCTTACTCGATTGACGTTACATTTTTATCGAACCGCGTCACGCGACAAAATATACGTTGGTCACATCCCGTGAACGGAGATATCAGGCCCGTTACCGAAACCCGAGACAAATCGCAATTCGGAGGCCACCTGTGCCAATGCAGCTCGAAAAACAACATCATCGCTTAAACGCGTATAAGTGTTTCGAGCGATGTTATTTGGGTTTGGGTTTGTTTGGGTTCGTTTGGATTTGTTTGGGTTCGTTTGGATTTTTTTGGGTCGTAACTCGCGATCGTATCATTGAAAACAACAATCGAAGAAATAACGATCGAATATTTTTTAACCCAAACGAACCCAAACAATTCGGATGCCACGTGTGCCAATGCAGCCGGGGCTCGAACAACATCACGATTAAACGTGTATACGTGTTTGTTTGGGTCGTAACTCGCGATCGTATCGTCGTATATAAAAATCGAAGAAACAACGATCGAATATTTGTTAACCTCAACAAACCCAAACAATGCAGCCGGGGCTCGAAAATTATCACGCCTAAACGTGTACACGTGTTTCGAGCGATGTTGTTTGGGTTTGTTTGGGTCGTAACTCACGATCGTACCATCGAATAAAACAATCAAGAAAATAACGATAAAATTTTTTTGCCTTTTTCTTTGTTGCAGGGTGTGACAATTCACCTGTTGTTAAACTTCGAAGAATCGTGACCAAGCTAAGGAGCGGACGACACGATGGCGTTTGCCGGACTCAAGAAGCAGATCAACAAGGCCAATCAGGCAAGTGTCTTAACGGCTTACATACAGTTAGAAGGCTTTAAAAAGATGGATTTTCAAGAATTTTTTTCGCGCAGACTATTCAATTTATTAATTTGAAAATCGGTGTACATTTTATAATAACCTTATAATACATTAACATATTTTTTATTTGTAAAAATAATCATCGCGAATGTTGCTATCGCCGATCTCCTAGAGCTCCGCAAAAAAAAA
>JAPYZJ010001352.1:0-28336 GCA_030522765.1 Ophioninae sp. B BG-2022a | reverse complement strand
ATATCTTTTTATGTTGTAAACTATAACCTATATTTTAAGTTAGGTATCTAGAAGTAGAGCGGTGAAAACCTCATTCAAATCTATGCAGTAGTTTTTGAGTGATGCGCGTACAAAACATACAGACAGACGAAAATTCTAAAAACTGTTGATTTGGCTTTTGTTGCTCTAATAAAGACCCCCCATATCATTTTTTAAAAAATATCTTCAATATACAGAAATCGGTGTGTTACAATTTTATTATAAGTAAAGATAAAAATATAGTATATTTCTTTTTCATTCAATTGCCGGAAATCTCTACGAAGATTGAATATAAATTGGATTTCCATACTTGTCCCTATTACTTAGTCTCTGATCCAATAGGGACCCAATGCGATAGCCCATTTCATCCCTGTACTAAAGCACAAGCTCACCCTTTCTTTCGCGTCTTTTTTACGTTGCATTCGCTAAACGAAATATATGGTTACAGGAAATGGAAGGACTTTTATGAAACAGGGATCTTGGATAACACTTGGATTCCAATGGGGACTATATTGACTCGCCATAATCCATACTTACTATACACCTGGCATATCTCTGTAGGAATACAGCAGGCAGACCATACTGGTGTACCTGAGCAGAGATTTGATTGGTAGTCCACCAATCAAAACGATTTACGAATTAAACAGTCGTTCCATGTATCAAATGACTTTAGGGAGTTTATAGTCTGTTCACAGATCAAACCCCTGTAGGATATAGGAAGTTCTCGTATCGTGTCTCTATTAGGATTTCCTGGGAAGTCATGAAATCCTCGTAGGAATTTATATAGCCAATCCAAAAAGATCCTGAAACAAGCTGACGACTATATATTCAGGAAAGCTTTCAGCTAATCGACCATTTCGTTGTTGACGAACCAATACGATTAATAAATGAGGGAAACGTGACTGTCATTGATACAACGAATGAACCTCGATTATTTAATTTCCATGTACAGCGGTGATTTAAATGGACGTTTGCTACAGTATTAGCCAACTGAATGCGCAGCACGGTTATGCTCCGTACACAAGTTCAACTCTAGGGAATACCATTAATCACGAGAATTCTCCGACGCCGCTCGGAGTTCAAAAGTTTCGCTGCTTCAGAATGCCTGCAAAATGGCTCTGAAAATATCTATAAAGCACAGCGATAAGAAGCCCCCCCCCCCCTCTTGTTCTCCTCCTCCGAGGTATACCGAAGTTGTGTTTACCGAAGCGATGGCTTTTCTTGGCCCAACGACCTTCGAAAGTTTGACTGTCAGTCCGAGACCCCGCTTCTTTTCGCGTGCTGAGCAACAACAAGAATTTCGTAGGAAACACGCCTTCGTCCACTTCGAAATTTTAAAACCACTGTTCTCTCAAACGGCTGAACCAATCGGTACGAAATTTATTGTGTGCATTCAAGACGATGGCAACGAGGGCCTCCTGCTCACCATTTTTTATAAAAATGTTTCATCCTTGAGAAATCGCAACGAGAAACCGAGAACACGCCTCCGTCCACTTCGAAATTTTGAAACCACTGTTCTCTCAAACGGCTGAACCGATCAGTACGAAATTTGTTGTGTGCATTCAGGACGATAGCACCGAGGGCCTCCTGCTCACCATTTTCGATGAAAACGTTTCATTCTTTAGCAATCGCGATTTAAAACGATTTGACTATTTCTCTCGCACTCGCGTGTCACGTGGTAATGTTCATCATGCACTCAAGATAATTTCTAGCCAGGTTTGGATTTCCAATTTGAATTTTTTATATAAGTAATGGACACTAACGAGATGGTCCAAATTCTTGGACACGCCGTCAAAAATTTTCGATATTTATCTTCAGACGTGAATTTACCAATTTCAAGAACTACACGATACTCACTTCTTTGCTATCGACAAAAATGATCCAAAACTCGTATCGTTTCGATTTCACTTATCAATTTATCCGAAACAACAAATATTATCAATTTGACTTATTCGCTTTGTCCAAACATTAACCCTTCGAGTACATACTTGGTCGTTTTCACCCATAACTTATTTCGTGCAAGTATTTTTCAACCCTTCCCCCCTTTGAGCAAACGGTTTGACATTCAATTTTTGTTTTTGTCAAAAAATAAATGTACCGTCATAAAATATACATAATTTACTACGCAAAACGTCTCTAAAAAAAATCAGAAAATGCACATTTACCGAAATACAACAATTTGAAAAACGTTATTGGTCAGATTGACCCAGTATGCACATATAGGTTGGCGGCGGAAGTGTGCACTCGAACGGTTAATTTCTAAGATTTTTTTTTTGTTTTTTTTTTCGTAAAATTCCAAAAACATCGGATATATTATACAAATTGTAAAAAAATATTGCGCATGTGTGTGGATGCGCGCACGCGTATATATTTTCGCTCGATCGGAGGGACGGGGGTTAAGGGTGATAACTCTACACGTATACAATCTGTATGAATGTATCCGGCGCACCATTACTGACAGAGCGCGAAATTGGCGGTGAACTAATTACACTCCTTGACGAGGTCGTGCTCTGGAAAACCACCGACAGCATCAGCAGAGAGGCAAGAGCTTGCAGTTTACTCCAAATTGCAGTAGGACGTTCAAATATCCTTCGCATTCACGCGAGAAGCATGCGCAGTTTACGTTTTCTTTTTTTTTTTCGTTCTGATTTTTTTATTCTTTTTTTTTTTAATGTTTTTGATGCTAGTCTGTTCTTTTGTCTCTTTTTAACTCGTATACCTCGCCTTTGGCACTCTCTTTACAGTTTCTCTGTCTCCCTATCTCATTCCCTGCTCACTGACCGAAATCACTTGAGCTGTACGATTGTTTTTGTAGCAATTGCTTTCTCATTAGTGTACCGAGAAAACGGCGCCCTCGGTTGTTGTTCATCAGCTTCTTCTTTTTTGCTCAACCCCCTGCACACCTGTCGTACTCAATACCACCCACGAAAAACTCAATTTTTCCAAGCCCAAATACATTTTTACGTTCGACTGGAAAAGACTGTTTTTATTTTTTTATACTTAGTGATATTTTGCTAATAAAAGAGGTTGGTCAGAATATAGAACGAGGTTTTTTAACCCCTTAACTGTACGGCGAAACGGAAATTATCGCGGGTAATGAAAAATGTGGGATTGATGATGTAATCAAATTATTATGGTTCTTGAGTTCACTGGGAACGAATCTTAATTATTGATTTTGATTTTCGAATTGCAAGATGAGGAATCCAATATGGTGGATGGAAATTCGGAAAGTTTGGTTTCCATGGAATAATGATGGCTGTGGTTTCCGAGTCTGCTAAATTCAAATTTCGTGTTAAAAGGAATTTTTAAAAATGGTTACGAAGTCCTGCCAAATGTAAATTTCGCAGTCGTACCAATTTTTTTATTTATTGTTAGCTGTAATAAAAAAACACTTTTTGTTCACTGTTACGATTAAATAAAAAAAAACAATTTAAATAAATAAATAACACTTAATAAATAAAGTGAGGAAATTAATGAGTAATAAATAAATTAATTCAATGAGCAAACAATTTTGTCTTTACTGGTAACAGTAAATCAATAATTATCTGCTTATTGAATTAATTGATTTATTACCTACTCATTAATTTTTTATTTATTAATTTGCTCACTTTATTTTTTGTCGATTAGATTAATCGCGTTTTTCTCAACACGTTTTTACTCATCTCGACAGGACCAAAAAATCTCGAATTCTATTCAGTTGATCGACTGCACATTTCGTAAGAACTTTGTGCATACATATCTCTCCGACGTATTTATACCAAAGTGGAAAAACTAACTTTTCCCGGTTTTTTTTAATCGTTCCGTGTGATATGTATAACCTAGTCCGGTTTCGAGATTAGACGGTACGCAATTATTTTTGAGTTTCGGTGCGACGAACGCCCCGACGCTGTTAAGCCTTCTAAGAATTCGGCGCAGCGCTTTTATCGGTCCTTTTGAGGGCTATTTTTTTCCTAGAAGAACGGACGTTAAGATACGAGAAATTTTCGTCGACCGTTTTCGTTATCAAGCGCTGCACCGTAATTGAAAAAACCGTGGTGATCATAAATATTTTTTTTTTTGAAGTATGAAAAGTCATTTTTTGAAAATAGTTTTTTTTGGAATTGATAATAATAAGTTTTTTTTTAATTCATAGTAAAAATTCAATTTTTGTTTACTTTTCTGGCAAAACCATAAGACTCGTCGTAAAATAGAATAATTTTTGAAAATCCATTTCGAATCGTGGCACTGAAGTGAATTTATCAAGTTTTTTTTTATGAATTGCTTTTCACGCGGATCAAATCCAGATACGGTGAGTTTTTCGAGCACCAGCAAATCTCCGATTGACAATCAACTATTTCCTTCTCCGATAATTTCAATCGCCTATCCTATCGAACTTGAGAATATAAATTACCACCTTCGTACCCATAACCTTTAACCTATTGTAAAATAGAACGGTCATTAATCATTTTTTTCCAAGTCGTGGAAAAAAATATTGCTCCCTTCCTGCGATTCCCTCCGAGTCTAATCGTTCTGTCGATAGTTGTCCTTGGCTCGGAAGCCTCTCGATTTCCGTCCCTTCCATTCGATGCCTCGGTGACTCACTCTGAAGGGACGTCGACGGTTTAAGTCCTCTCGCTGCTGGTCTCTTCTAAAATTGTTCTGGCATACGATAGCGGATATGTATTATTGCCTCTACGACGTTTTCTCGATTCTCCACTATGGTAAACTGCTCAGCCATTTTTTCCGGAGATTTCCAACGTGGTAAGATATTTTGAAGCATGTTATCGCTGAAAAAGAACGAGCCCGTGTTAACGTTATCGGCAACATCAATTTTAGGTCCATCTATTTAAAATTCCTCGATTTTAGATTCTCTAATATTATATCCATTAATCTTAGATTCATTAATTTTAAATCTATTAATTTTAGATCTGCAAATTTTAGATTGATGAATTTTAGATCCATAGATTTTAGACCTGTTGATTTTAGATCCGTTAATTTTATATCCGACTATTATCGATCTATAGATTTTAGATTGAGCAATTTTTTTCATGTATTAATTTTTAGTTATGTCATTTTCAGATCTATCAATTTTAGATATGTCAATTTCAGATTTATCAATTTTAGATATGTCCATTTCAGATCTATCAATTTTAGATCTATTAATTTTAGATCCGTCAACTTCAGATCTATCAATTTTAAATCTATCCATTTTAGATCTATCAATTTTAGATCCGTCAACTTTAGATCTACCAATTTTACATCTGTTAATTTTAGATCCGTAAATTTCAGATTATCAATTTTAGATCTGTCAATTTTTCATCCATCAGTGTTTTATCAACGACATCAACATTTTCTCAACATTTACCAATCTAAAACGTTATAAATTGCCCATCTTGAATATTTATCCTCTGTGGTTATCTGAGTTGACCTAAAGCAAAGAAGTCGACTGCAAAACAATTTTAGATCGATTTTAGAAAGAGAAGTGCATTCCCAGTGAAAAAAATAGTGTTTGGCATGCTGGTCAAGTCGAAGTGCCTGCTCCAACCATTTACTAGTCACTGGAGAAGCCAAAACTTTCTTCGATATTTTTCAATCCAATTTTAAGAAATGAACGCATTTTTGAGTCTATTTAAAAAGGTCCCGACTGGAAATGTCTTGGGAGGAAAGTACACAGGCATTCTGCTGGTTTATCTCTCTTTTATTTTACATCTGCAATCTTTCATGAACCTCGCACTTTTAGGTCAGGTGTTGAGGTCTCAGCTTCCTATTAGAGCTACTCAAGACTGAGTATTTTATGGTATTTTGAAGACTCGTGGTGAAATGAAGTTTTATCTTGGGAGGATGGTGGGTATATCAACGAAGGATGTAAAAGACTTGAAAGTTAACGCTCATGCTGTCGTCAATGTTAGAGCCGACGAGATATCTTCTCATATCGTAACGATAGCATAGACGAACCTGATGCTGCGATACACATGGAAGGACGGTGAAAAGAGAGGCCGCGTGAATTATTCGAGATGGAGAACTAGTGGAATCTCGTCATACCAGCTTTTTCGTTTTAGCGAGAGGCAGAAGTTGCGGCAAATTCGTCCTTGAAAATTTTTATCTATCATAATCTTCTCGTCCTCATACCCTGCTCATGTGTATATTTCGTTTAATACTTCAAGAAAAATACATTTTATAATCGGCCTTCCATTCCCAAAAATTTCAGTCGATTCATGTTGAGCCATGAAAACGAGCTTTTTCGAGGACATTTTTTTCACTTGGTCAATAATTGTTTTTTTTTTTCAAAGAACGATCGAGTAGTTTAAAGATCGAAATCGAAATTCTGAAATTTTTTTAAACATGCCCATCGAAACTTTGCAAAGCATATCCTTAGTCCATATTTATATCTGAATACAGTTACCTTCTTAATATAAAATAAAACACATTTTTTTTACATTTAAAAATCTTTTACAAAAAAAGAAAAATTTATTTTCCTGAAGATAAAGAAACAAATTTTTTTTTCCTACACTATTCCGATTTTGGATTCAGAAAAATTTGAAAGTAAGAAATCGTTTCCTCTCTTTTCGAGAACGAGAAAAAAACATCTTTTTTTTACTTTTCAATAATAAGAAAAGATAAAAATTTGTTTTTATTCGGTAATAATTCAATTTTTATAATAAAAGTAAAAGCTCCTTTTTAAGACAATTTTAAGGGTTTAAACAATACACGTATAAAACGTGTCTCTTACCCTTGCATTGATTATTCACTATACTCCTTTATATCAAGAATAAAATAATTTATTCGTACACTCGACGAATGGAAAAACAATACATAAATAAGTAAGCTCAAAAAATACCGTTACCCGTGAATTTTGTATAACTTGGAGTACTCTTTTACTTCGCAAAGGTTAATTACCCGACGAAAATAGAATAGGGTAAAAAAAATATTGCGAGTGATCAAACTCGTTGAGAAGGAGTTCCGTTTATCCACGAAGCTCTTTTCCTGTTTCCCCTCGTCCTCCTGCTCCCTTTGCCATGGCTATATTTTCTCTCGCTCGAAATCTCGAGCACACATGTCTGAGGAAGAGTATAAGCACCTCGGACTTGCCTGCTGATCCGAGAGGGGGAGACGAAAAAGCGTGAGAGACGCGTGACAGGGAAGTCTAAAATTACAATCCGAGACGACAATGTCCAGAGCTCGGCTGTCTTTTTCTCAGTGGCTGCTTCTCTTTTCAACTAACACCCTTAAGTCTTTCGCTTTGCGCCTTTTTCCAAAAAAAAAAGAAAAAAAAAGTATAGGTTACGAGAATAGTACACAGTGGCACCCTCTCGTCATAAGTTTTGTCGTAAAATACCAAGAGAGGCTTTCCGCGCGTTACATACGTTTTGCTTTTCTTCATTAAAAAGCCTTCCAACCGCCCCCGCGTCCGCTCCATTTCCAGGAGCCTTCTCACACCAACCGATCTACCTACGTGAAACCTCGAAATAAATATCCTCCGGTAAAAACCTAATTCATTCACTGGAACAGTAGTAGTATTCCTACGGGAAGTTGAGCTTGCAACAAAACCTCTTCTGTTCGTATTCGAGGCTCCGTTGTGACATTGGGTTAAATCGACCGATTCATCAACCCCGAAATATCTGATGGTCCCTTTGAACGGGACTTTCGAGCGCCGAGCTGCAATATTTTTTTCCTCTGGAGTATCATGACTGAGGAGCGTCACCACTAAATTTTAGTTGGCAATATTAATAATTGGCGGAGTTCCAATTTTTTTTTTCGTAAAAAGAAGCGTCCATTTTGAATATTCATCGTTTGTTGAATTTTTTTAAAAAACGTGTTGCCTTTTTTTCTTTAATTAAATCATGCTTCGTACGTCATCTGTGATGACGTAATATTCAGTTTATCTCGAAAAAAGAAGGAGACCTTAATTCGGATCTGTATTGGATTTTTTAGATGTTCGAACATAATTCTCATATATATTGACTGATCCGGATGATTTTCTTTTCATTTGTTAGTACGTATTCACGAGGTGATCCCATAAAAATTTTGTAAGAATCTGTTACAGAAATACAGAAAGTCTTTTCAACTTTCTGTGTTTCTGTGTGCCTCTTTATTAATTCGTAATTTTTTTTAACATTCCTTATATATGTACCTTTATCTTTTTTTAAATGCATTTTTTTCACCAACCGTTTTTAGAAGAAAAAATTTAGAATCTAGAGACGTTTTTTCGAACCTAAAAAAGGTCCTAATCCCTAATCCTCATACAGTGAGTAAAAAGTGCATTTGCACGTCTTACACAAAATTCTTGTTGATATGACTCCAATTTTTAGATCGTATTTTCCCAAGATTTCGTGCTCAGACAAAACCTTTTGGAATAAGCTATAGAATACAAAATTTCAATTCTTTCAAAATTGCATTTTATTCGAAGAATAATTTGACAAAAAAGAAAAACGAGTTATGCAAATATCTGTTTACCCAGTACGTTGTCTTATTATCCTGGAAATATCCTGCACTATTTCAGCCGATCAGAAATTTGGATATCGATTTTCGAAAAAAAAAGCACGATTGGTAGAATCAATGGTTTTAGGAAACTTCGTTAAGCTTCATAAATAAGCGAACTTTGTCTAGTTTAGAGTGTGGTCGAACTCGAACAATTTCCACTCAGTCATAGTATCCTCTTGCCATTGGACCTTGTCGTCCTCTTTGTCTTCCACTTTCGTTTCTCTCATTGTCAGATCGAACAACTAGTAAACGTAACTCGAAATGCAGAAAGGTTGCTGCGGTGTTTGGACCGGTGACAATCCCCAACCGTTCTTGGTGAGTGCTTTTCGGTTTTCATCCTCCTCGAAGTTTAAACCCAAACTCGATACCTGGTAGCTTAAACCCTCACCCCGTCTTCTCTTCTCTCCAGTCATTCTCTGGTTTATACAGTTGAGTCTTCACACCTGTACATTCCTCTTTCTATCCACCCTTGTGCATTGTCCAACCTGAATTGTGGGTTTCCGATTAGCTTTGCATTTAGAAGTGATGGAGTAGATAATCGACTCGTTGTGTTCGATCAGATTGGTAGGTCGAAGGTGTACGAGATACTTTGGGGAACTATTAGGGACTTTCTGTTACCAAACAGTACGTTTTGAATCACCGTCATTCAAAAGCTCATCCAATTCCATTATTAAGATATTATTACAACGTCAACATGAATTAGACAATATTATATCGTCACAATCGATTGGACGATATTATTATGTCGTCAACATCCATTAGACGATATCATTATATCGTCAAGATTAATTATCCACGACCTTAAAATGCTTATTATAGAAATAGACAAATTTCCAGTATTGGAAATCCTTTCAAAGTTCAACATCACAATTTGTTGATATATTTTCTCGTTTACGTGTTGAGATATTCATGTCCAATAAATTGGCGAATTTAGCTTTGGGCTTTCAATCTACTTACCGTGAGATTAATCATTTTCTTTTCATTACAAGTGTACACGTGACTGGAATAATCTATGACCTTTTCTCCAAAACGAGCATAGTTAATGAAATCAATCGTCGGATACAACGATTGTTTGTGATTGATACAACCAACAATTTTTTTTCGTGAAAAAACAATACTTTCATTTTTTATTATATATTTTTTGTGACATTAAAAAAAAAGAATTGCTTTCTTTAGTTTTTGGTGAATTTCTAAAAAAAACGTATACCGATAATAATTTAGTAACCACTCAATTTTGATCTTTGATTGATGAGGTTCATTTTGATTCAAACAAATTCTAGAATAACCCCTTTCAGGGAATGAATTCAATTACCGGTCACCCTGTATACATATGTATTAATATATAGGTCCTCAAAAGTCTCACAGGTCAAATCGCTGCCTAAGGGAATCTTCGGAATCTCTGCGCAGCCAGATACAGTCCCGCTGCATATCTCAGATCCATTATCGATGGGATATTACCCAATACCTCGTGGTACTCGAATTGGTCTGACATAAGGATCAATGGTATACAGGTGAGGTGTACTTGGGGATTCCTAGCTCTGTTATCCTCTCTCCGTTACTGGCTGTCCTCAGTGTGAATTCTGTCTTTTCCTTTTGCCACCGGATGCTACACGTATATGCGCTGGTCATTTTTCTTGCCTCTTTTTTCTCTCTCCTATTCGTGGTTGTTCCGTACAGAGCCCCAGCATCCCCTTTATATGGCACCTGCTAGCCTTTCACGGTCATTTCGTTAGAACTTCTCCGCACTGGCCAATGCTGCTTACAGCGTTGCTTGTCCGGTGCGCTTTCCCTGCGAGAATTATCGTCGTCGTAACTAGTGAGACTTAATGTTGCTTGGGGCCTCCAAGTAAGAATAACGGATTTTCGTCTGCCTTATTTATTGGGTATACTTCAATGGTATTCAAGCAGGATAGTGACAAACGTCAATTCTTTCCATTCGAAAAAGTTAAGTCAAAGTTAAGTTAAGTTGTAGTTATGTTAAGTCAACGTTGGGATAATGTTAAGTTAAAGTTAGGTTAAGTCAAAGTTAGGTTAAGTTGAGTCAACGCTGAGATAAAGTTTCAGTTAATGTTAGGTTAAGTTATAGCTAGGTTAAGTTAAATTTGGGTTAAGTTAACGTTAGGTTAAGTTATAGCTAGGTTAAGTTGTAGCTAGGTTAAGTTATAGCTAGTTTAAGTTAAAGTTAGGTTAAGTTATAGCTAGGTTAAGTTAAAGTTAAGTTAAAGTTAAGTTAAGTTATAGCTGGGTTAACTTAATGTGAGGTTGAGTTAAATTAAGTTAAGTTAAAGTTAAAGTCGAGTTAATAAGCGTTTATGAATCTTGACCTCAAAAAAAGTCGTTTTCGATCGATTCTTGTCAATGGTGAACAAGTTGCCAGAGATAGTAGTTTTCGTTGTAGATTCAGTGACCAAGAGCTATAAGCCATATGTGAAATAACCAAAATCACAGTCGCCGTCGACTAAGTCCCGGTGGCAAACTCCAATGAGAAGGACAGTCTGGAGCGTCTTTTAGGGATGTGTATGTATATCGAGCAGCCTAAGTAAAACAAGCGTTGTGGGTGTCTACACGTGTTCACGTAACGGGGATACTACAGGACTATTGCTAATAGCCGTACGCTATGTCGAATTGATGGGAATTGAGATTCTGTGATTAGATAGATATCTAATTCCAGACATACTAAAAGGGCCATAAACAGATTCGGGGCTACGGAATAGAGATGGAAGGACACTTATATACTGGGTAAGCTATCGGAGTATCCATGAATACTAACTGGTGTCAATCGCGGGCTATAAACCCAAACCTGGTTTCAAATACTTCACTGCCACCTCGCACCCTTCTCGCCTATCGGTAAATTTATTTCGCGAATATTCGATTGATTCAATTATTTCTCAAATCAGCCTGATTTTAATTTCTACATCCACTGTAACTTTCTTTTCAAGATATATTTCCGTTTTGTTCTTTTTCCAACGAATTCTAAAAAAACAGTTGGAAAATTTGTTATTTTACACTTACGAAAATCTGATTTCGCATCAGATTCGAATGGGACCAATTTAGAAGATAATTGACTATTTATTTTATTGACTATTTATTATACTATCGAAATCAACGTACTCCTCAAATTTCTATCTGCTATTTTGAAATTTTCGTATCTGGTATGAAACGCGGCTTCGGTGATTTAAAAAATCGTGATACTTCCGTTACTAGATATATCTCCCAAGATTTTCGTGATACAAAAATGAAACGAACATTTTCGCCGGTTTGAAATTTTCGACTTCCGATCGAGTTGGGTAGCAAAGAAAATCGGAAATAATTGTACTTCGACATATTCTATTTGCAATCAGGACGAAAAGGCGATTGAGACGATTGCGATATCTCATCAATATCATTCGATCTATAAAGCAGATTTGGGCAGCTACCCATCAGAATACAAGTATTTTTTGTTCTTTAGAAGCAACATATCAAATAGTTCAAACAAAACAAAAAAACTACCGAAACATTTATTTTAACGATAAATTATTCAGCGATCACTGAAAAATTCAATGTATATTGAGTTTTTGGATATTTATCGCAACCCCAACGTATTAATTAAATTAAAAAAATACAGAATTCATATTACAGTAAAGTTGAAACAGAATTACAGTCATTGACAAAACCCCGGCGAAGCACGTGCCAAAATCATTGAATTTCACTTCACCAATTCTCAAAATTGCCAAATGTACATTTCCAAATGTGAATGAATTATCGAATCATTTATTCGTAGGATTAAGCCTACACTGCATGTGATTGAAACATGTAAATTCAGGATTTCCCTATTTCGGTCGAACGTTTTTTCCCCAGAGGTCCAGAATTGCCAAAAAATCGTAGACCAGAGTGCATTAAGTTATTTCAACTAATAACAAACTTCATCAGCTGTGACGTATCCTCAAACATTGGTGCACGTCTGTGAAGAGATCCTAGACTTTCTTCCTCGTGAATCCCCCCCCCCTCTTTCTCCTCTTTCGCCCTCCCCGATCGCCAGACACATGTAAATTTAGAACAGAGAGATACCGAGGGGATCGTCCGGAGGAAACGAAGAGACGCGTCTCCGTCCCGAGACCCCATGACGAATTAGAGGACAGCTGCACCGCTTCTCGTATTACCGAAATCCGGCCCTCTTGTTCTCCTCCGGCTGTCTTCTTCGTTTTATCGCTTCGGTCTCTTCGTTCCTAACTTTCTTCGTCACTCTCATTACTTTCCACCCCGATATCTTACTCGAAAAGTCAAAAGGACTAAGATTTACACTAGCCCACAATTCTACACTTTCCAACACTTGGACACGAATGGATGAGAAGGGGAGAGGGGGTGAGAATTGACTGCGTGGAAATGCCATTGGAGTCGATCGTATCGACCCGTATCGAAAATCTTCAAACCCCGAATCGTCGTGTTTCAAAAAGCCTGGAACCTGTGAGAAACCAAGACTGTAAAAAGGGACGAAAGAAAAAAAAAGAAACTTTGAAAGGAAAATACAAGGGAGGCTCTTTATGATGGTTAACGATCACATCGAGAAGAACCGGAGTGGTGATGGGGACCTGTACAAGCCATCGTCTTCCATCCCATTATCGTTGTCAAAACTTATCCTACGAACGTTGTTTTGAACTTTTATTTGCCATAGGCCACTGTGGATCGATAATACTGACAGGAATCACTGTTGCATCTTCATTGTGCTTCTTTCAAGCCACCCTTTAGGTATTCACGTTATTACGATCGTTGTCGTTATTAAATCTTACCACTGGCTGTGTCCTCGTTATCAGATAACGTCACTCGTTATCAGCTTGTAGGATACCGAGTGAAAAATAAGGAAATGCTTTTTTATTCTTGGCTTTGTTAGATTTTTATTGAATTTGATGAGAGTTGACGTTTTACGATAGATATTACTGAAACGTCGGAACATTGAATCGGAACAAAATGCACGATTTGTGTAAAAAGGAAAAAGTCTATATTTGGGTAGAACAACGTCAGATCTGACCACGTCCAATCGGCGATCCATTCAAGAAGCCTTCGAAGGTTCCATTAAATATTAAATTCCGTTCTAATTTCTTCTAATGTAAAGAAAATAAAATAAATAATGTAAAGATAATAAAAATTCAAGTAAAATTAAGAAATGTATTTTACGAAAATGGTATCAACAAAAGCAATTAAAAAGAATAATAAAAAAATGTATTCCATTTTTTTTATTGCTTCTTTATTCTTTAAAGAAACAAAAAAGCTTTATTGCTTATTTATTGCTTCTTTATTCTCCAAAATATTATTTAATCCAATTCAATTAATTTTTAGTTTGATTTCATCAATTAAAAACATACAGTCCAAGGAATTTGAATTATCAAATTAAATAAAAATATAAAAAAATATTAAAAAGCAATTTAAACATTAAAGTTCAAAAGTTAATGGTTAAAATACAAATCCGTTTTTGACCGGATATGTTTTGTTACTGGTTCATTAAAAAGTGTTTTCTCATTAAACTATCGTATACGCGTAAAATGCAAAAGTTGGAGTCGAAGGGCTTGGCAATTGCTTCAGCATGGGCATCTCGAGGCCTTTGTGTCGTGAGTTCATTTGCCAGTACGGTTTCGGCCTATTCCACGATTGTTTCTTTTGAAGCCTGATTTCCACTGCTTTCTTGCCGAGAAGCTTTGACGTTTGGCAGCCGGCACGTCCTCGAAAGCCAAGGCCTTCTCAAAAGATTTCTCTCCTCGACTCCACATCCATCCCATCTGCGCTTCCCGGCGAAGCCACTTTCCTTTTTTTGTCTTTCCTTTTTTTTTGTTCCCCTCCTTACATCAATCGAAGATGTTGAGGCTACGAGCAGTACGCAGCATTTCCTTTCTCGTTAAAGCGATTGATTTAATCCATCCCTGGTATAAGCACACGTAGAAAAAGAGAGAGCGAGCGAGGGGGGGGGGGGAGGATTTATAACTGTATCGTCAATTATCTTAACCTTATCCTGTTTTACCTCGTATCATTTTGCGTCCGCCTTACCTCGCATTTTTTTCGGCTTTCGTGTATCTTCAATTTTTAACTGTAATTTTGAATATTTCATTGACATTTCAATAGTAATTTTAATATCATTGAGATTTTATCATAGATTCAAATTTAGCTGTAATTTTATTGCAATTCTATTTACAATTACATTTGTTACGTTCAAAATTAAATTAATAATAATTTTCATTGTAATTTCTAATATTTGTTGTATTTTATTATGTGTAATAAAACGTAATTGTGACATCTTTGGATTTGTAATATTGTTTTATGAAATTTCGTGCATGACTTTATTAATGTAGAAATAAATAAATGGCCTAATGACAGTTCGACCATGTTTCTAATTTTTTGAAAAAGATGGTTTAGAAAATATTATTATTAATAGAATCGATTACACTTTTTCTGGTACGTATGAAATTTTATTTTTAGTATTCCGTATTAACATTTAATTAAACTGTTATTATAATTAATATGACACTTCGACCATCTTTCGAATTCCTTTGAAGCGATCGTTTGAAAAATATCGTTATTAACAAAATCGATTACAATTTTTCTTGTATGCATGAAATTTCATTTTCACGTATTCGACATTATTAATTATTCGAACTGTAATTATAATTAATATTGGCAGCTTAATAAAAAAAATTATTCTGACATTATTTTTATGATTATAAATTACGATCAGCTGAAACAAGTATAAAAATATCTTCTGAATGAATAAACGTTCCAACGGAAGGAAACGGGAGGCATACACGACGAGATGCGCTGACGAGAAGACGGAAATAAAGCGAGAGACTCGCTATGACTTCCGGTCCTCCCCTTATCCCGTTCACACAGACGCATTTACATTTCTGTATTATACATTCGATCTGACTAGTCACTATAGATGTACTCTTCGAGGTAATTTAAAAATGTTGCCTCGTAGCAAATATTTTTCTATTTTGGAAGCGCGAGGCAGGCAAAATTATTAAATGTTATAAGAAGTAAAAAAACTATCACGATTTTATAAAAAAAGAAGTTCGACGTAATTGTGAAATAAACGACTTTTAAAAGGCCGGACTGTCGAGACGACTGAATGAAATAATTGATAAATCGTTTGGTCATTAATTCGTACGTTTATTAAAAAAAAGGCCTGTTTATTAAATTTGTTAACAAATATTCATTGTTACAACAGTTATAATACTTAATGATAAGCATTAATAATTAATGATGCAATAATTAGTGATCTAATAATTATAAATGTAAACAATTATTAATGTATTCATTATTAATGCAATAATTAGTAATATCATAATTAGTAGTGTTATGATCAGCAACGTAATAATTAGTAATACAGTAATTAGCAATGTAATAATTAGCAGTGTGACAATTAATAATAATAAAGTAATCTAGAAAACGTTATAATATTGTTGTCTAAAGTAATCTAAAATAATAAATCTAAATAAGCTAAAATCTAATCTAAATAATAAATCTAAATAATAATCTAAAATAAAATAATAATGTAATCTAAAAAAGTTATAATATTGTAATCTAAAAAAAGTTATAATATTAATATTGTCCTGTAAAATAATATTGTTACAAGTAACGTCATATAACGAAATTCGTTAAATTTTACATAACCAAAAATGTCAACCCAATATGCAAATTTCATATTCGAGATCGAGAATTCTATATATCATGTACAATGCATTAAACAGTAATACACGTAGGTAGCAGCATTCCTGATGTTTCAGAGAAGCATTAACATCCTCTGTGGCAGTCGCGAACAAATGCCACTATGGTGGAATAATTTATGGAGGATTTCACGAAATACGGGAAATCCAGAGTGTTGGTTCACCACTTCGAATCCTATATCGAGGGGCTTAAAAGGACAGAAGTGGCTTTGAAATTTTATCACCCCAGGAGTCACCGGAACTGCGTACCCCACACGACCCGACTTCGTCTTTATTTGGTGCTCACTACCTTGCCATTTCGACCTCTCTTCGCCGTACTGTTTCAATAATACATTTTCTTTTTTTTTTGTTTTTTTTTTCAAAGAAAATACTGACGTTTGAAAGCATTTTTAAGGATTTTCTCTAACTGTCACAAATTGTTTTTTTTTATTGAACAGACTTTGACAAAATATCGACTTTTAATATTTGATAAATTCGATAAATTCAATAAATTCGATAAATTCGTATGGAGCATGTAGAATAATTATTTCGAATGGGAAGAAAGTAAATAACTAATTCGCAATTGTTATTTCATGTTCCAGACAATAATATAGAACTCAAAAAATAAAAATGAGGTCAGTGAGCGAAATAAAACATTAATCGACAAATTACGATGGTACTGGGATTCGATCTTTTCGTTTTAAAATTGATGGTAGATATTTTGTCTCCTTTTTTTTTCATCTATATTTTCGTTTTTTAAATTTTTTTTACACGGATATTTTCCAAGACTGCATCAAGTTTTTACTTGCTTTAGGGTTTCGATCGTAAAAAGCCAGTATATTTTTGTTTTATTCTTTAGTTATTGTTAGTATTATCTGCAATAGTTCAAACAAAAATAGTTGATAGTTTTTCGATGTATCAAGGAAAAATGCCATAATTTTTCAAAACTTACGAAAAAAAAACAATAAAGAAAAAAAATACTAAGAGCTTGGTTTCTCCTGTAGCATTTTACAAAAAAAAAACAAAAAATCGTATATATACCGGATTTTCTTTTTTACATTTTATTGTAACTTTCATTGACTCGTAATTTTCAATATTAACTAACAAGCTGATGGAAATTGTCGATCAAGACTAAACTTATAAACCTATATATCGGACTAGTACCTCTACCTATATTTTGCAGTCAGAAAAAAATTCATCTGCTCCGTGAATGGAAAACAATAATTTTTCCTTCGTATTGTAGATAATAGTACAGAACTTTCGAAGAAAAAAGAGTCGAGTCTGATTGAAAGTCTGCATTATTTGACGAGGATCAATTGGGTCCAATGTCGTTTCTCGATCAATCTTTCGCAATCGAGTTGTTGCTTGAATAGCAATGGCATAGAACTATACACTCGAGAAGGCTCATTGAAGTTCGACGTCGTATTCATCTCTATTTTCGTGCCGGTCATCAGTCACTCCAAGAACACGAATGGTCAACATCCGTTTCTCTCGGAAACTTTTTCCTCTCTATACATGGAGAGAAAGATCGAGACCGCATTAGTAACGAATTAATTCTCCATCTCGTACCGTAACTTGAATAAGCACGGCTTTTGTCGTCAATGCGGCTTCGACTTTGTCGCTCCAATACTCAAAGATATTAATGAGAGAAAACAGCATTATTTTGGGTTAGAATACACCCGTCGCGTTATCCGATATACCTATATCCGAAAGGTATATCGATCCGTGCAATTTTCCTGATTAAATAGTTTTTATTTTGGAAATTCTTTAAATGATTACGGTGGGGGTAACAAATGTCGAAACGTCTGAATGTAGAACGACTAGAATGGCGAAACGACAGAAATCTGAATTCTAAAAATAACGAAGATTTCATTATTCGACATAAAATTTCGAATAGTTAAATTGGTTATTAATTATTATAATTTATTATTCGATTAGAACTAAATTGATGATTTTATTGAATTTATTATTAATAATGTATTAATTAATCATTGAATTTATCGATTATTATTATTTATTATTCGAAATTTATCTTTCTAATGATAAAAAAGCGAATGATTATAAATAGAATCATTATCTATTCGAAAATGAATATTCAGATTGTCCGCAATTCGAAACATAGAAATACAGAATCGATGAATGTAGAATACTTATATCTCCGAAGAAAAAAACCAGTGGAAAAAATCCGTAATATCGTCTATGGCGAAAACTCGAATTTTTATTTTCGAGTTTACAGATCTAGTAAGATTGATCTATATCTATATTCGAACATTCGTCATTTTCGAATTCGATATTTTGGTCTATCTGAATATTGATCTTTCGATATTTTTACCCTCATCCAATGGTTATTATAATTTTCTTAACCAGCATGGAAATAAATTATACCGAAATGTATTATTTCAGTCGATTGCAAATAAAGTCATTTTCGTACTTTTATTTTTTTGACATACCATAATCCCATGTACCTACGGCTACTGAAACACCGATGAATCTTGAAACAACGATGTTATTTCAAGCACACTGGTAACGGCGAATTAACCTTTTGTAAATCATTGGCTTCGATAAGAATTATTCAAACCAAATTAATTATTCGTCCACACCGTCTTCTTCGAAGGAACGATTGAACTAAATTAATTACTGGACTAAATTAACTGAAATAACTTTAAAAAATTACCTGCATTAGATATTAAACTGTTGAGGAAATTAATAACTAAACTAATAATTTACTACTAAACTTGTAACTAAATATACGCAGTTTACGTAGGGTTTAGTTTTGAATAAATAATTTATGCAAAACAAATTCGGTTTTAATGAGTAATTTAAATTAATTATTCATAAAAACCGAAAAAACCATTTTAATTAAATAAAAATTCTAAACAATCCGTCACTTTATTTGTTCTTATTAAGAAATCTAGTAATAAAATTAATAACAACCTACTAAACAATATAGTAACGAGCTTTGTAATAACAATATATACAATGTATTAATTAATTTAGTAACAACCTGGTAAACAATCCGATAATTAATTCAGCCACAACCTAATAAAAAATCAAATAAATAATCTCGCAATAACTGATCAAATTTTATCGTTATATACGTATATTTACTGCTATAAATTAATGTCAAAGAGAACAATGGTTATTTCTTAAAATAGTGAAATAACGAATACTTCAAATAAATAATACGGTTTCGTTTTATTCCACTGTAAATTAACGATTTTACGACTGTCGATAAAATTGCGCAGTTTTTTGCCATATGAATGAAATTTCCTGTTCTTTTTAGTCGTGGTCTCAAGAAGACTGGAGGGTTTTCTGAAACATCAAGATTACGAGGAAGGAAGTGATTTTCGCATTATGGGGTGCAACGGGATATATTGCGAGGAGACAGTTCGCCGACACGTCAGGGTGAAAAAGAAGAGAACATACTGGAATCGAGATGATGACTCATACTGGAGTTTTATATATTCCTCAGGCTTTTGTCCGTCTCTCTCGGGGTCTCGCACGAGCCCCTTGTCAGCGCAACCGTTATGGCGAGGGAGAGCTCGACTTTTCATCGAAACGAATATCACATGAGGGAGAAAGGCCAAGTGGGGTAATAAATGTAAGTGTCGTACAACGTAGTCTCGAGCTCACCCTCAAATCACTCATTAAACGTGCCGCCTGATTCGATGGGTGTGCTTCCGCGTGAGTCAGACAAATTTTTCGTCTACTATCATTGAAACACGCGAGCCAAGTTCTTCGTGAAGGTTCCACGCTGAAATCGACGTTTCGTAAGGCTTCCCGAATTTTAATAATAATTATCGTTGATTAATCATTATCGCATCCTTCATGAGTAAAAATGAGGAAAGATAAGCCAATGTAAATTTTGAAAATCTGACTCGATATTTGAATCCAGCGACTTCAAAAACCTCAGTGTAACTACGTCGATGTTAAACTATTTTTCAAATTGTCAATCCACCATTTGGAATTTTGGAAATAGCTTTTTTTAAATTTTTAGTGGAAAAAGGTGAGGTATGGTAATAATGAAAGGTACGTTATATGGGACTGAGAGATGTCAATTTCTCGCTTATATATATCGAGACATTTGAAAAGTCAGTCTGGATCACAAATTTGACTATTAATTAACGTAATATACCATTCACTCTTCGAGAGCATTTCTATTTATTACTTTAGGAATGGAACGGAACCAAACGATTCTCCATCCTCTTTTCCTTACCTCTATTTTCATGACGATCTAAGCTGGGTGTAAGTAATTTAATATTACCATTATTCTTTATTAGAATTTTCGATAATTTATTATTAGAAGAGAAATAAGATCATACGATAAGATGGTAATTTTGGCGTCTTGCTACTCCAGACACACGAATTATTAATAATAGAAGTATAAAAAAATATTCATTCTAATTACGAGTTCAAATAAACGGGCTTTAATAGTTTATTAATTCCTACTACTATTTCGAGTTTATTAATAAAAATTGACAACCTCCAAATGAGCTTCACAGATTCGATATTTAGTTTACCCATTTTAATAAATTAACTTAATAGTTACCACGTTTACAGATTTTAATTATTAATTTTGAAACCTATTAAGATTACTTTTTTATTCAAATTGTTTAACTTCCAACCCTTATATTTTTACACCTCGTCAGTCCTCTCGAAACTGAAAATGGCGAATTTATTATTATTCGATAATTATTCTCGAATGGGTTTCACTTGAATATCTTGACTGAAACTGTGAGAAACTCCAAAAGTCACTCGGAAGTTCTCCAACGTTAAGGATGAGTTTCACCTCGTACTTTTTTTTCCACCAAAAAAAAAACTAGTCACTTAAATTTCGATGAAGAATGACATATCCGAAAATGAACGAAATGAGAGAGAGACACCGGAAACGGTTTCCTTATGGTATAGTAGATGTCTATTGAAGCCACTATTTTTTTCTCAACGTCAAGTTCCTATCGTAAAATTTTTTAGTATATAAAAACAACAACTCTAACTTTATGAATTCTGAAATTAAAAATAGATTACCATTAGCGATGAAAAAGTAATGAAAACATAAAAATGTTAATAATGATACTATACAAATAATATACAAATACAACAATAATATGTAATATTATTATATTTGTATTAATCTATAATAATAATTATTATTATACATTATTATTATTACTATCATTATAAGATAAAAATATAATAAATATAATATCTACAAATACAATACGAATAATAATAAAACGATAATAAAACTGATAAAATAACAAACATTAAACCTAATATTATACAAGTAACAATAATAAATCCTAATTATAATGTGTATCCCTTTTGGCATCACGAAGACATTTGAATGCACGAAAAAAAGATACATTTCACATAATACTAACTTTATTAAATAGTTTATTAATAATTCAATTATTTTATTATCTGTACTGTCATCAGAGTATTCTTGGGTGGTACACGAGGACGATATATAGTTGTATGTGTAGGTAGGTACGGATGTTCGTTCGTAAAATCTCTCTGAACTTCTTTCCCTGCACAGATCCAAAAATACACGTAGGAAACGTTTGCGAGGGTGGCCGCTCTTGAAACTCGAGGTTTTTTTTACATCCATTCATCTGGCACAGGAACCATACGTACGTGCATATCGGTATCATTTACATGCATATATACACGTGGATATTTTTTCTTCATTTCCTCAATCTTTTCAATTCAATCCTTTCATGACAATCTCTAGCTGCGCACTTTATTTTTTTAAACCTCAATTGCCTGGCTTGGAGAACTGTTCAGATAGAAAAATTATACTTTGATTTTTCGTAATTTTATAGTAATCGCTAAGGTTCTTTTTGAGAAACTCTTAATGAAAAATTATATTACATAAAGAAATTATTCATAATGAAATTTAATTATTTTATTGAGACAACGTTTTGAAAGGAGTAAAATAATGAAAGTGCTACTTCAAAGTTTAGATATAGTTTGGAAAAATTTAATTACATTCTTTTGGTTTACGTATATTTATTGCGTTTTTATACATTTTTATTTTTTTACATTTTTTATTTTAAACATCTATTTGATTAATTAGACATTCATTTGGATTAGTGGTTTTTTTAATCAATCGTTAGAAAGGTAAATTTTAGGCATCGAAATTTTGTTCTATGTTTTAATTTTTCAATTTTAAGCTTCTGGACAATTTTCCAATTTTAAGCTCCTGGACAATTTTCCAATCTTCAACTCCTGGATAATTTTCCAATTTTTCAATTTAAAGCTCCTGGATAATTTTCCAATTTTCCAATTTTAAGCTCCTGGACAATTTTCCTATTTGATTACCAACCGTCTAATCTGGCTGATAAAAAATGAATTGAAAAAATATTTTAGCCGCTACAGAAGATATTTCTTTACATGTATATCCTCTCGAGCACCATTGAAAAATCGAATGCATTGTCACAGCAACAACAAGAAAAACAATTTCGTCCTTTGTGAATTTTCTAGGCTACTTAAATTGAATGCAACTTGAATATAATTAAATAAAGTTGCATCGCGCTCGAGAACGGACGAATTTAATAAAGAATTTCCTGAGTTGAGGGAAACGAACAAAAGCTCTCTGGAAATTGCCTTATCAGCATAGCGACGAGTCTCGGAGCCTCCTTTCTATATGCAGTCTTGGCAACAGAAAACGGTCTTTGATTTTTCACAAATTCACGTATTCTATTTGTATTTGACCCTGGAAAGGGGCAGAGAAAAAAGCACTTTACGAAATGATGAGCCCGAAAGCACTGAACATCGAGTTTTTATTTGTTGATCGATGTCCAAATGTCCTCCCATGTTTCTACAAAAATAGTGCTGTAACAAACAAACTGATACGTGCATTTTCTTTTTTAAATTTTAACAATTTTTTAAAATATTTAGTAACACTTATAAATATTTTAATTGAGAAAGAAAAAATGTTTGTCTAATTGTTAACATAAAACATATATATTATTAAATAAATCTTAACATGCATTTTTCCAATTTTAACCATTTTTCTGAATATTAATTTACACTTATAAATCTTTTAATATAAAAAGAAAAATTGTTTATGTATTTGTTAAAATAAAATGTATATATTTTTTAATAAATTTTAATTTAGTTAAATTGTAAAATCGTAAGTAAATATATATATTTTACGTTGACGAATAAAACGACTTTTTTGGTTGATGAAAACATTTTCAAAAAAATATATGTTTATTCGAAAAAAAAAGTCAAATTTAATTATTCATATATCTTGTATTTTTTTAAACACATTCTGAGGATAGTCGCTATGGTATTTATTATGGCTATTATCTCGATATTGATGGGAATACGTTTTTCCATACGAAGTCAACTTTTAGCTAACGATCAAATTTTTTTATTTGAAAATACGAGTGTTAACTTTCTTTTAATCTAATTTTCGAGAATTTTCGTACCTTTACGATAGCCACAAAAGTAAACGTTTATGGCCTCTCATACGAGTATCGCAGGAGCTATTTTCGGTGAAAGTATTCGAAGCTCTAGCTGGAAAGGTTTCATTATTGCTTTCATCCTGAAAAGGAACAAACCAACAGAATTTGAACTGTTCACTCCAGCCAGAAAGATCACTGTACATTCAGTGGAAAGTCAAGTGTAATACAATTTTTATGTGGATTTTTAAATTACCGTTTAACGTTTTCTTTTTTTGTTTCATTTTTTGTTATTCATTTTCATATGCATGAAAAATAAGATGAGTTTTTTATAATTCCTTACAGAATAACAACGGTATGCATTTTAAACCTTATTACAATATTTATTATTAAAAAATTGTTTGGGTCAACACAACTTTTCGACCTGGAAATGGTCCCTCGTCAGGTATAAAAATGAATACCTTTTTTTGAACACCCGCTATGTAGTTATTTTTTTCCTGAAACAATTATATCTCAAGAGTATCATCCTCAAAATTTTCGAAAAAAAATGTATATTTGCAAGATTTATGATTTATTTAGTGAAAAATAAAGAGCTTTTTGTACGAATTGACCTCTTGCTAATTTTTTTTTCACCATTTAAAAATTCGATAAAAATGCAATGTTTACCCCCTGGACATTGTAAGCCTTGAAAGTAATAAAACAATTAAATTACTCAAAAAGACGACTATCATAGTTTTGTAGAGCAGAACGAGCTATATCGAATGAACATTATAAAGTTTGTCAAACAGCAAAAAAAATCGTTGTGAATCAAAAGAAAATGTAAAATCGCTGAAAAATTATTCCTCAACTTAAAAAAAGCCAGAACGTTAATAATAATGAGTCTCATTTTTGTTATAATAATCATTTGGTTGGTCCTTTATAAAATTGATACTATCTCTTGATTTCACTCTTGATTAATCAGTATCTATAAAATATTCGGTAAAAAAAAAGAAAACCATTCATGCTGCTTCCTTCCTCAAGCAATTTTTTTTTACATTCGATCAGACACGATTGCGCATGGTCGATGCAAAACCGTCGGCTGATCACAAAATTTTTAAATAGAACTCGATCGCAGCATAGCCCTCGCTCGCACAGAGCTTTATCGACGAAAATGGCTCTCGCCGTCTTAAATATGGCTCCGACGAGATAGAAGCTCGAAAATTCGTAACCACTGAACTATTTTAGATCGTACAAAAACTTACTCGATCTATTTTAACGAGAAACCGGAAATTTTATATTTTCGTGTCTGACGTCTCGCCGACGAGGATCGGAAATATTGAATTTTCGGGTCTTTTCTCGGACCGCCGTGGGCAAACTTTGATTTATCTTCAAAAAAGTACCGCCGACTGAAGCATGGGAAATATTACGCTGATTCCGAATTTTTCAAGTAGAACTTTATCGCGGAAAAAGCAAACTGACTCTGGCGAACGTTTGAAGACACGAATCCCTTTCCGTGGCGAAATCGAGGTATAGATCCGTCTCTGTATGTCTGATAATGCAACAAAACGCAATTAAATAAAATATTATAAATCCAGTAATTTTCAATGATTTTTAATAAATTAAGATTAGAAATAATTGTAAAAGAAAATCATTGTTATCCAAATTGATTAAAAATAATTGAGATACAAATCATTATTATCCAATTTTTTTTTAATATTTGAAAAACAATCGAGCATCGATTGTTGTCGAAGGAAATAATATGATTATCAAATAGGGTGAAAAGTGACGTTAGAAGTAATCACGTTTTTTACATTAAATTATTAATATTTTCGATGACGCAGACAGTATCGTTCAATAATAAATTCGTATTTTAATAAATGCGTAACTCAATAATAATAATCATAATAACAATAAATTCGTAACCCAAACGGGGTGGGGTAGGAAACCCGTACTTCGAATGACCAGAAGGCTCAAAATCCCAAATTTCAATATTCCGAAACTACAAATTTTGTTTGGGTTCGTTTGGGTTTGTTTAAAATCAAGGGTTTAAAATCAAACTAACGAAACCCAAACAAATCCAAACAAATTTCGTGAACCTTTTGCTGGCATGACCTTTAGGAAATTTGTGGTTTCGGAATTTTAAAAATTCGTAATTTTGAGCCTTCTGGTCAATCGAAGTTCGTGTTTCTAACCCAAACAAACCCAAACAATCTCAATGTTCTGCCGAAGAAACGATTCTGTAGTATTCCTGCTATAATCATCAAAATTTCTTGGCATTTCTTTGCATGTACATTTGATTTAGAAAATTGAACATCCAGTATGGATAAGGTCAAAAATCGTGATAGGATCCTGTTGGATAATCTAGGTATCCTTTAAGATTCAAATTGGATTCGTACGTTCGAATTTAATGAGGAATTCCAATTAGTATCCAAAATCCAAGCGTGACGTTTCGGTCCAAGAATCCAAAGAGAAAATCCATTAGATGTCTATTAGGAGCTACGAATAAGGTACCGAAGTCCAATTGAATCTCTATTGCCGTTTGTGCTCGGGACGACCATCATATTTATTAGACGATCATATTTATTCTTAGCTTTTCGTGATACACGTCATACACCGTGAATCTCGAGATTCCAATGTTCATCTTCGGACCATCGAAAAAAAAAAAAAAAAAAATAGCAGTTGATTAATCAGTTTTCGGTCCGGTAGCTTTATTTCGTTATACGTTTATTTCTGGGTTGGTCGTTCGATGTTTTCACGACGACCTAACCTCAATTGAAGACTCGTTAAAGCCTGACACGTACACGCACAACCTCATATTTATTTTCAATAGCAATTACCGTATCGCCTCGTAAATTATGCGAAGGTATTCTAATATCAAAGTTATAACAACGTTTGTGCGTACAAGTATCGCTAATGAAGCGTCTTCGGTTGAATATTCCTGTGAACCGGATATACGAGGTTCGTTCAAAAAATAAAGTGACTTTTGCATTTTCCTCGATAAAATAATTATTCATTGATCAATATACACTTTGTTCCTTCCAAGTTAATTAACGTTTACTGGTATAAGCGAGATCCGACAATGTCGCGTTTTCCTGTTATTTAAACGGTTCATTGAAGCTGTCTGGCTCATTGTAAGACCAACGAACCTACTTTTGACGTCATCGGTGTAAAATGGTAGATTCTGGACGCGGTACGTCATCGTAACAACGGTGGGATGGGGTAGGAAACCCGAACTTCGATTGACCAAAAGGCTCAAAATTCCATATTTGAATTTACCGAAACTACTAATTTCGTTAACTTTTGGGTTTGTTTAAAATCAAGGCTTTAAAATCGAAGTAACGAACCCAAACGAACCCAAACAAATTTCGTAAACCTTTACGAAATTTATAGTTTCGAACAATTAAAATTCGGAATTTTGAGCTATCTGGTCAATCGAATTTCGGGTTTTCTACTCCAACCCACAACGGAACACTCGTGGCAAATTTCGCCTCGAATGGATGAAAATACTTTCGTAAAATAAAAAAAAAAATAAAAAATGGTCATCGTCGCGAGACCGTTTTGGCTGGAAGGCTCAAAATTCCGAATGTGAATTGATCGAAACTACAAATTTCGTAAACTTTTGAGTTTGCTTGGGTTTGTTTAAAATCAAGGCTTTAAAATCAAACTAACGAACCCAAACGAACCCAAACAAATTTCGTAAAACATTACGAATTTCGTAGTTTCGAACAATAAAAATTCGGAATTTTGAGCTATCTGGTCAATTTCGGGTTTTCTACCCCAACCCAAAACGGAACACTCGTGGCAAATTTCGCCTCGAATGGATGAAAATACTTTCGTAAAATAAAAAAAAAAATAAATAAAAAATGGTCATCGTCGCAAGACCGTTTTGGCTGGAAGAGCCAAGCAGTTGTCGTTACCAGAAAAATGTGTTGTTTTATGCAAAGAGGTTGCAGTCTCTTACGTTCATTTGCATTTTTACCTCGTCACGCGATTCTCTCCTCCCCCCTCCCCCTCCTCTTCCAACGCCATTTTTTTAATCCCTCATTCGTACAAATCCACCGGAAATCAATGCCAAAGAGTGGTCTTGGGCTCATTCCGAGCCAAGTTCCGTTCCCGTACCAAAGTTACAAACGTGCAGTAATGCAAATTCGAGTGAGCCTCGTCTTGTCCAGGAATCATAGTCATGTCGCCAACTGACGTTCTGACGTGGATTCCGCAGTCATATCAAATTCAAACTATGTTTCACGGGTTTTCGTCAGCATCACTCGCGGAACGATGTCGAGAGCAGTCGAGGGAGTTTGTCCACTGCGGATACCTCGTCGGTTGGATTCCCTCGCTTGACCTTAATGGGCACGTGTATGGATATGTACACGCAACCAAGATTCGTCCTGAGCTTACATTCGCGCGACGGCAATGCTAGTGTAATGTGACAATGAGGTTTGCGGTTCTCTTGAATGTATCATGAAGATGCTGATACAACGAAATAGCCTCTGATGCGGTCGCCATGGAAATACGAGAATATGGACACGTGATCTTTGGATTATGACGAATTAACCCTCTAGAACTCAACGACATGGATTTTTAAAAATTTTTTGTGGTTTACGGGTAATTAAAACAAAATAAGAATATACGTGTTTCATAGTTTTTCATTTATTTGATTATTTAAAAAAAAAAAAGAAAAAGAAAAACAAACCCAAACAAATTTACAAAAAAGAGCGAAATAATGAAAATAAATGTTATTGATAACGTCAAATATAAAATATTTAAACACTTACCTGTTCATGTTATTTACAATAAAACCTC
>JAPYZJ010001351.1:0-28872 GCA_030522765.1 Ophioninae sp. B BG-2022a | reverse complement strand
TTCGTCTGGGCAAGAATGCAACGGAAACGTTTTCAATGCTTCAAGATGCCTTTAAGGATAGTTGCTTATCCTACTCCCAAGTGAAAAAGTGGCACAAGGTGTTCAATGAGGAACGGGAAGAGGTGGTTGACGAACCGCGGTCGGGACGCCCGACGACCTCCCGATGCCTATTTTGAAGAATACTAATGCTTTGTACCGATCCGATCAAGACAACAATTTATTTTTCAAAAGGCTCATTACTTTTGGGATCGACCATGTATATATATATATGTGTGTTTTTCTCTTTTGAACCACATACCCTCTAAATCAGCCGCTGGCAACCGAAAGGGCACAATTGGCGTCACCTTACCCCATAAATTGTGTAACAAGCTATCTGCTTTTATTCGCCATAGGGATATCCTATATACACCAGGCAACCAGCCGTACTTACCCCGCAATCTGATTTAAATCTAACATTCGGATGTTCTCGTGTTCCCGTTTGTTATCTCTGTGCCCTTCCCACTCGTCGCTTCTCGACTCGCCTACGGGGGGATTCAGTCACACGGATTAGGGATTATCTATCGTTTTCTTTTGTGCACCGCGCGTGCACCCGTTCGAATAAAGTGCCCTTAACACTCCGGAGTATACGTGCATCTGATTTATTAGGGGTTCACATGACTTTACGATGTGCTTTTCGGGTGCACCTGTATGCGAGTAAAAATTAATAGGAAAGGTGGGTGATGCTGATTTTGGGATTATACAGAATTCTTAATATCAGACAGTCGTTTCCGGTACGATCTCTTAGGGCCAATGTTGGATTTTTAAAATGCGTTGTTTTTATATATATTTGTATCCAAGTCCAATAGACGTATATCTGATCGGAATCGTATACGTATTCGACGAAACCCCTTAATTAGCGTATTCTTCTTACCGAAGGGAATTCTGCGGACAAAGGGTGAGAAATGGACAAAAGGGATTGTGGTGTACGCCCATGGAAAGTCTCCTCCTGTCTACTCCTCTCACCAACCCTCTCTCGTGAATATGTTGGTAAACCGCTTTGTTAATCGCAACGGAAGATAATGGCCATTACGCAATCATTAATCTGTTAATGGGCCTCGCGGTGTTATATCGATGCTACGGTATGGTTCTCGTTGAGCGAATCTTCGCCGCGAGGGTGAGCGCCCACGCGAATATACACGGCACCGTTTTTCGCTTTAGCCCTTTTGTGTAGCCCTCGCAGTCTCGGGATTAAAACGCGATCAACACTCGAGTCAACGATATTGAACGAATATTTCGAAAATCACGTCATCTTTCTTATTCCCTTTCGGAACCCTCTCGGAAGGGTGGACTTGACGCACAAAAGGAATATACGCACTTAAGAGCATCCGAAAATTACAAATACGACAGTGTATGACCCACATATCCTCCCTTCTCCGAAAACTTCATTGAAGCGTAAATGGGGGTTGTTTTTACGCGGTCGATCCATGTATACGCGTATGCCCTCGTGTTCCCACCCCCTTAAGGGGATATTTTGATTTGTCATGCGCCGATGGACGGAAACCGCGCCCGGCTTGAGGCTCTCCGTAATATGCACAACGTTACCCCCGTGTTGTTACATGGGGCGTTAGTTCCCGAAATCCACAGGGTTGCGTATAAATTTGCCATGAACGAGAAATATACATTTATATCCGTATACAGGGTGAGTCCCTGACGATTCGAGATCGAGAGTAAAGGTGGTGACGGTTTCAAAAAAATCAATCAAAATTTATAGGGCATTTTTCGTTGACCTAGACCTATGAAATTTGGCAGGTAATAACGTCTTACACTAAAAGTATAGGGACAAATCTCAAAACTATACATTTTTAATTAAATCTTTACAAAACCCGCAAAAAACTGCGCGATTGGATTCCTGAACTATTTATAATATTTATTAACAAATGTGTACGGAAGTCTCGGTGGGCGAGTCTGACTTACACTTGTCCAGGTTCTTTTTTTTACAAAACTTCCTTGATGAACCCTTCCAACGTTGTCTCTGAATTCTTCGTCCAGAACCAACATTTACGAAAGAGTGTTTAATTTCCATCGGGCCACCCTGTACACATATATGTATAGAGCTATCGCGAGAAGCATCCCTTCATTACACGCGTACTGTCATCGAGAGTTTCTCTCGTGTACACCACTTCTCTCCTCTTCTTCTCCTTGAATGGGCGAGACGATGAAGGCGTCTACGATCGCGAACTATGCAAATATGGCGCGTGACTCTGGTCTTTCTTATCGGAGGACTAAACCAACATTGACGATGTTGGATACTCCGCCGCTGAAAAAAAGTATTCCCCCGAGAGATATGACGCTCGAAAATCTCCAACGCCCTCTCTGGTCTCTCTTTATCCAAAGACCTGCCAGTAGGGAAAAATAAGCAAGCCGGGGATCGTGAACATTAAAGGAGAGAAGCGATGAGCGTGAGAAGGAACGAAAGTATATCATATAACGTGGAAAGAGAAATATTTTCCGTTATTGCCTCTCTAAGGTAATTTCAGAGTTATTTACCGAGGTCTCTTTTCGTGTCCCTCTTTTATAAGCATACAGGGTGTTTTCCTCCGTCTTACCAAACTAGCCAAACTTCCTCGTATCCTCCCAAAGTATGCTTTTTGTTTACCGATAGAGGTTTCTGAAAAGTATGATTTCGAGTTATAGTGAAAACCGGAAATCGAGAAGTAGTTTCGTTCCAAACCCAAACTCCGCAAAGATCATCACCGTATTTTTACGGTAAGCAATCTCCGAAATTTTTCACTCAGTGTGATAAGTCGTGGTTTACCCTGTACGTAGCTCATTCCAACGAGCTGCCGCTTATAGAGTTGCATTCGCTGAGACAACCTCCCCCCCTCTTCTCTCGACAATCACGTACGACTGTCTGCGATATCTTTAGCGATTTCGCTAGCACACTCACCGGGACCTCTATTCCCAGTCTGCATATACGTATAAACGTATTACTCCTCGTATTCGAAAAGCTTCGTATGTATATCTGTGCTCCGGAGCGAGAGGGAGAGAGGGAGGGAGAGAGTGCCAGAGAGGGCAATATATAACATTTATACTCGCGGCTTTGGAGTATTCGTCTGGCGGGGCAAGCCCGACGATCACGCGGTGACTCGCTCGGATTTCGAGCACACGCACGAGCTGCAAGGAATATTGGGCGCCGTGGTCCCATACTCTAGTCTCATCTCGTCTGCTCCTCTCTTCCTCTGAATTGCTACGTTGGATATTGAAATCCTTCGGGTTGCACGTAGTCTTCCCCGGACTGATAGTACTCACCGCTGCACTATTGCCATTCGTCCTGCGAGCGCTTCCTTTTTCTTTCCCTTTGGTGTGTATGCGCAGTGCCCTCTGTCTCTTTCTCGGGTATAACGTAGAGATATCGAGGACGCCACGTGAAAGGAAACTGTACGTGATCGCCTCCCTTCCGAAGGAAACCTGGTCCAAGCGCTTTAGATTTATACTTGGTGGCCTTCCGCTGATATTTAATGCCGATGTATCAGCCAACTCATAATGCTTCAGTGGGGTGGCCAACGACGAAATGGGAAACGGGAAGAAAACTCGTTACAGAGAGTCGGACACACCGGTGACTCTTTTCGAGTCACTTTTTTTCCGTCTATGTAGTACGGTGTAGACACGGATGTACACAGTATGCCGGGGTGCACGTGAACCGCATATCACTCGACGACGTCAAGAGCATACCTCGACACGAAGACGTAACTTTTCTTTTTTTACTGCTCGGGAAAATTAATTTAAAAGATAGACAACTGTGCCTGGAATAACAAAGGACCCGGGCGTGTCTCCTCGCGATGTCGCTAGGAAAACTCTCGTGAACTTGTGGTTCCAGTAGTTGAGCAAACATCCGGGATATTATTCTTTTCCTGCGTTTGATGAATTCTTGTATTTATAATGGGCTTCTGTATGTACCCTTGCGGGCTTTTGTGATAACCGCCCTTCTGTTTATTACCTCATAGGAGCTTCGCCAGTGCCGAAAAGGCCAGATAATCACGGAACTCTCGATATTTCGATTTATAGAGCTCGCAGGAGGGCAGAGGGAAACAGTGGAAAACCTGAAACTCCAATAATCCACTGTTTGCGCGTTCAACCAATTTAAGTTACCTAGCTACTCAAAGACAATTACCACCCCAAGCGTCCTGCCGATAAAAAGGTGCGTCGAATCCTCGAAGCCGTGTCTGAAAAAGTGTGCGAAAGAGAAAAGAAGAAGGCTAAGAATGGCGAGACTGCGTTAGCACGCGTGAGTGATAAAAGAACCGGGTTTGCTCGTCAAGGGTGTTTTTAACGCCATCAACCCATGAAGCACGAGAGGACGAACGGCACTCGTCTCTTCTGGTTGAAAAGACCGAGATGGCGAATGCGAACGGTAGAAACTACAGAGTACGAGTGAGCTCCATTCTCCCCGAATAAACCCGAAAGTTTGCTTAATTTACCGTCGTCGGAGAGGCATAAAAACACGAGGACCACACGAGGCTTGACTTACTTCTGCGACCGAACTACCCAACCTCCATCCCTTGTCGTAGCTAATCTTCGTGTTCTTTCTACCATTCCTGATTCACTCGGTATTCCAATGAGATACTGTACGCAGTACTACGATACTGGTAAGAAATCCGTTAAACCTCGTTGAAGATGTTCCTTTGTCTCGTTTCCCAAAGCCAGTTCCGGTTGGCCCAGCATCAAGATCACCGAGATTCAAAGTAAAATCCAGCTATACAACTTTTAGGTTTAATAGTACAATTTATCTCGAACGTAACTTTTCCACGTGAAGCTAACATTCACTAATCCGAAGTTTCTTCTGGATGGAAGAGATTCTCCACATGGCCAATCCAGGCTCAAGTTCCATCTTCGTCTCTTACGTCCCCAACAGCTAGGGAGTTTTGTATTACGAAATAAATTTGCTCCAGTGGCAGGAACGACATTGGGATCATGATTGTTCCGAGATCGAAATCGGTCGCTCGACGACTCGCTAAGCAATGAGTAAGCATATATTGGAATTGGATGGAGGCTTTGCTCGGGTGGATCGTAAAACGCGTGGGAGATTAGTGCTGGAAGTAACGCAGTATGTTCGCGCTGTTATCGCGGTCGAGTCTCGTCAGTGTGTTACAAACTACGTACACAATAAAGATTTGGGGGTACCCGGTGAATCCGTGGGATGGTTTTTTCATGCCGAGATGAAGGACCGAGGAAAAAACAAGAGCGTGAGAGTCAGCGGATAAATCCGTATATAGCCCGAATGTCTATCTCCTATATAAAGCTCGGAGTTAGGATAAGACTTCCCTCGGGGACTCGAAGGGGTGGTTTTTCCCCTGGGAATGATGTACTCTTCTCCAAACTGCCAATGGCGTCTCGTTGGACCACCACAGGCCAACGAGATTCTAAAACCCGTGCTCGGTGTTCGCCGAGGAAGAGAAAGAGAAGGAGAGTGAGCGGTCTGAGCTCAACCGAGTACGAGAGAAGCTACTCGTGTCTCCGGCTCGCGTACTCCCTCGTTCTTGCCCCTCCAACCGCCTCGACTCTTCTTTCCTTCATTCCTTGCGTATCTTACACCAAGCCCCGTTCCCTCAACGATTGTAGTCCGCACAAGCGAGAGAAGCCAACGGGAGCGATATTGGCTCCGCTCGAAGAAACTTTCACCGCCCCGACAGAACGACAAGTGTCGAAGTCGAGCTCGAGGAATCTCCATCTTCCGTGCATCTTCTCTACCTCTCCGGACCCTTTCTTTCCTCGAGTCTACTCTCCCGGGAGCAGAAAACCACAGGGCCATGAATCAGCGGAAAAAAAGGCGTCCCGACGCGATTATTCCCCGGAAGAGACCACTGGGAATCATTAATTTTTCCGTGGCCGTTTCGACAGCGCGTCCAACCACTTTTATTCGCGCCTCACGCTGGAATACAATTACAAGGAACGCGGCAGACCATATCCGGAAAAACGAATTGCGGATTGGAATTATGTATATTGGCCTCGTGCGGTTTGTACTGCTCGATGAAGAATTGAGCTGATCGTAAACCAATTCTATTTTCGTTCTCGCTCTATCGAAGAACGATTCGTCATGCGAGAATCATCAGAGCCTGATCCAAGTCAAATCAGAATAATTATAATCAACGCACAATCCTCCCACATTCGTGCTTTTAAAGATTGGATTTTAAGTGTGCTTTCTAAAATCGATCGATCACGGTGCTACGTGGGAAGCCAATGTTGCAGTAATAGTACAGCTCCTCGAAGGTGAAAGAGAGGGGGTTGAGAGGCTTGCAAGGTTCCGGAGACTTCTCACGAAGGTCTTACTCTGGAAGCTCTCACGTATTGGGAGCACGTAGCGTTCGACGGGCCAGCATTGGCAATGACAAGTCTACCAATATATTTAGGACATATACCACAGGGATATTCATTCCCTGTATACCTATATCGCTGCAACTGTGTGTACTCGTACACAAACACACTTTGACGACCCGTCTGCGTATATGCATGAATTTTATATTTGGCATTTATGTGTGGTCGATACGAGGGCGGAAATGCCGGAGAGTAACGCGTTTTCCTTCTCGTGGGGACAGAACCAGGTTGATAATTGAATTTTTGACACACGGCCTGACAACCCCGCCCTTCGTTTTATCCATGCACCATTTCTCAGTTCCTGTGCAATACGCGATAGACGTATTTTCAACCCAGTAATGCCATAATGTCGAGATCGTAGCTGAAAAAAACTATCTTCAAGTTTCACCGAAAATCAATTTTTCAGACAACGCTCCATTATCGAAGTTTTATCGACTTTTCGAATCAAACTACCGACTGCGGAAACTCGAGCTCTATAGTACAATTTCCAAAAAGATGAAACGTACTAGACAGTTGAAACGGGCTTCCTTCCTGAAACAAACTCCGAGACAGGAATCACACCTATCACGTATTCCCTCGCAAATTAAGGATTCTAAAACTTCTGCCGTCTCACGCGCGCCATCCAGTAGTCAAATTATTTACAAGCCTGCTGTGGCGCTGGTGATTACGGGAACACTCTCAAAAGTTTTAGCCGTGAGTTAATTTCAGGCTACAGCGCGAAACTGTAAGTACGAAGCGCCATGTGGTGGTTAAATATACATGTTACGGGCGCCCCTACGGGTTATGCGAACCAGAACCATGAATCCCTTAAATTATATGGGAGACCAAACACTTTCACGCGTGTCATAAAATTCGCACTATACCCCTCGTTTTTCTCGTGAGACTCCCCCCTTTCTCTCTCTCTTTTTCCGCCACCAGTTTGCATCCCTTGGATTCCTCCTCCACCATAAAAAGCCCATAATGGGACATTATTCGGCTCACGAAACCCGCGTTAAAATTCGTCCGCGTTAATGCACGACTTTTCGGCAGAGCCCTTTCTCGAATACGTGCTAGAACCCTGCGGGACGACACCTAAGCTACGATAAATCGAATTGCCCGATACGCATAAACCGGATTGAAGTTGACATTATACGAGAGTAGGCGTTCTACCGCATATGGGCTACGGAGAGTTCGTCAACGACGAGCTTTACCGAGTATCCCCGGGATAGATTCCAGGATTGAAAGCTGGAGGCGCTCGCGAAGTAATCGATCCCGGGGTCTTTTATTGCCGCAACATCCAACGCGCTTGCTTGTGTATACAACAGTTGGTCACACACGCTTTTGTCCACGCTGCGAAAGAGGACAGCGGCAACGGAAAATTTCGAACAAACTTCTGGTCCAGCCCTTCCAACCTTTCTAGGTCCCGTTTGACTCCTCGCCGTCCCTGGTGGCTCCCTTATGGTATTCCAAGAAATATATAGCCAATCATCAATGTGCTGGCTTTTATCACCCAGTCGTAAGAATTGTACACTCTCGTTCGCTGTACAACTTCTATTCATGAAAACCGACACGGTAACTTCGGTGTGCACGGTCTATAGGCGTTTACTACCAGCCTCATAATGGTAAACCGGTCACGTGAGCATACAAGTGTTTTACAGCTAGTATGGAATAGCCGTAACTCTTAGGCTTGATAATTGAACACGTCGCTCCTGGCTCCGAATAACATCCCTATTGTTCGATACGTCTGTGCGTGGAGCACATAAAAGTCACTGCGATTTTTTTTCCTCCGGTTGGTTTTCCCGGTGGACCTTATCGGATAAGAGAACATAGGTAATCCGTAGAAACGTTCTCGGAAGTTGATATCGATCCGAAAAGGATTTCAGGTTTATGAGTTTTTGATCATTGAGAGCGTAAGTCGATTAACGTGGGAACGAGCACTGGAGTTATATAGATACACGATGGATAATTAGGCTCGTAGATTTGATTCGCTGCTAGATGCTCTGGAAAATCGACGAGTGATGAAGCTAAAAGGCTCTCTCACGTATACAGCTTAGGGCTTCCAGGTTGTGGAGAGCTTTGCTGCTCCTGGTGAAATTGGAGTGGTATGGCAGCCGCAAGCAAACTACTCGCTGAATCTACCTCAATCTCCACCTCTGATCCTCTTCCCGGCTTGCAACAAACCCACCCACCGACCGTTCGCCAATGTACTCTCCGCTTCGTCCTATACCCCTTAACGTCTCTCCAACTTTAGCTATAAGAAGCACTTTTCAATTAGGCTCGATTACCCGTACACCGCAATAGTCGGCCCGAAACTCCATTTTGGCTGTGATGTGATCCGAGACGTAGCACGGTATCGAGCATATACCATTATACGCTTTACTTTTACCGAAGCAAATGGGAAAAGGGATGGAGAGCAGCCATACTTGGGAAAACTGTCAGACGTGACCCGTCAGTCTCCAGGTCTAACAGCGTTTTGCTTCTTTCCCTTCAGCCAGCCTATTATCCTCGCAGCATCCCTCCGATTACCTTATACGTCTGGTAGCTTATACAGTCGCACAGTGCTGTATCCTAACATTCCACACATACGTCCTCCATAACCAAGAATATTAAGGGAGACATTTGAAAGCGAAAAGAAATAGCGAACCACAAACGTCTTTCTACTTGGCAGGATTCCTTGGTCAAAGATTCAGCTACAGTTTCCTTGGATACACTTGGGCCATGATTCCGTCCCAGTCTTCTCTGGCTCGAATCGATATTAGATTCTGTCAACAGGTTCGAATTGTATACGTATCCAATCTCCGGTGAGCAACTCTCGAAACCACAGAGAAACCACTTTGATCCTAGTGCTGTATTTTCCATGTAGACTGAAAACGACTAGCTCAGATTTTCGTTTTTCCACGACTCCTTCCAACTGGGAAAGAATTCGAATCTTATAAAAAAAGGAACGCACATTTGATGCGACCACTTTTGTTTTTATGATTCATCAATGATGGAGAGCTAAAGTGAGCCGTCATTGTGTTGAACGATAACTATTGGCCATCATGCGTTCAGGGCTGTTTAAGATTTGGGTGTAATAAATGCAGCGTATTAGGGTAGCTTGAAGACACAGACATCGACTAACGGTATACGGCGGGTTTGCCAACCTCTCGGAACGGCCCTGCGTGTAATCCATTGCCGTACCAAATTTAGAGGATCTCATGCTCGCGCAGCAAATTTTCGAGAATTGATGACGCGAAAATGACTGTGTGCCTGCGTCGTGAGAGTAGAGGGTAAACGCGGGGGAAAGCGAGTGATATCCATTAGTGGAGTCGCGAGTGAAGGTCCACCACGTGGCTTT
This sequence comes from Ophioninae sp. B BG-2022a, assembly GCA_030522765.1. Lineage (NCBI taxonomy): Eukaryota > Metazoa > Arthropoda > Insecta > Hymenoptera > Ichneumonidae > Ophioninae sp. B BG-2022a. The sequence goes on along the minus strand of JAPYZJ010001351.1, from coordinate 19,205 downwards.
GCAAATTATGAGTGGCAGCCGGGAGGCAGCGCGTGTGCACGGTTTTCATCGGTAACTCGAGAATAATAGTTCACTAAATCTCGTCCATCCGTCGCATCAACGATCAATCAACAGCTTACCTCGTTCTGCGACCCAATTCGTTGAGGCGATGACGTATGAAAGTTACGAACATCCAAAAATACGATAAAAATAAAAGTGGATCTTTTCGATGATGACTATCATCAACATCGATCGAGTTAACACGAATCTAGAAACGTTCGTGATCATATTCGGATTTATCGTGTTCTCGTCGAGTGGGATGTTCGAGCCCGCATCTCTTCTTCGAGTTTACTTTTTCCCGTACGGCTGGTTCGATCGACTCGGCAATTCGTCGTTTCAACGTCTCCACTCGCTCTCTGTCCGAAACAAGGAGCCCGGGTTACGTGTACGTAACTTTATATACGTGTAATTCAACTGTAGAATGTAAGAAAGGTGCTGTTTTCTTCTTGCCACCATCTGTCACGAACCAACGTCTGACGTATGCTCCTCGTTCAACTCTGGTCGTTCTTTACAGCCTTATTTTGGCCCGTCCAAAAAAGACGATGTTTGGACGAGCGAGCAACCAAAGATCGTTTTCGATCCCTCCTCCATCCTCTGAAATCAGCAACCTTGAATGTGGATGGACCGTTGCTACCCATAAATTCGCCATTTCCATTTATTTCGCAAACAGATCCTCCAAAACTCGAGCTGCTCTTCGAGAGCACTTTTTTCCCGCGTAGTTTTTTAAAAAAAAAAGAACGTCTATGCGGTCTCATTGGCCAATGTTCTCACATCAATGAAACATTCGATCCCCAAACTCGAACGAAAGAAAGGCGTTAAATCGATTCTGTAACAGCTATCCAAACCACTCGAGACTGCTCATAGATTGACATTTCCGCAGCTGTGTGAGGATAACTGCTGAAGAGAGAAAAATAAAGAGAGAGAGAGAGAGGTGCGTTGATGCTTCCAGTTCAGCGGGCTTGCGGAGCCACGATTATGGTGAAAACGTAACGAGAGCGAAGCTGGCTCCCGCATAATTACATCTCAACGAGTCATCCCCTTCCCATGGGTTTCCCTTTTCCACGGCATTTCAACCGCTCCACTTCTCATTCTCTTTTTCTTTACTGAACCTCTCGAAGACCCGTTCGCACACCAGTGCCATCCGATGCTTCTTTGCGTTCTGTGGCAAATGGACCTTTGGGACGGAAGTAGAAAAGAGACAAACAAAACGGATTTGCTTGTGCCGGTAGGTCTTCGACTACTGGTACGAGGAGCCCTTGTCATTATTTCGTGACCATAGCTGTCTCAAAAAAAGACAATTTTGAATACTCTATGTTCATAATTCTTCATTTTGGCTTCGATTTTGGCTGCCCAAGGACCTATCGATTTTGGCACTTTTATCTTCTCCCTTTTTCTACCACTTTAGACGACGCCCTTTCCCAACAACCTTAAAAAAAGTGCATTAGAACACAAATAATATTAAATAGCGCGAATAGCCGGCGAAGCTCTCTGAGATCCACCCTGATGGACACGCAGAGAGACAGCGACCCGAAGACGAGGGACGTAGAACCTTCGCGCAGTTTTTCGCGTCTCCGGTCGCTCTGTCCCGAGGCGCCCTGTCATCCTGTCTTTCATACGGACGTCTCAAGACTCGCGGTATCACAAGACGAGAAATACGAGTGTGTAGGAACCGACGTGAAAGCACAGCTGCATCGCTATAAAACGAGGATTATAGAGAGGGGTAAAGCGAGAGTGTAGAACCGAAAACGGTAGGGACTCCTGATTGCCATCCTTTCAGTGAAACCTATGTAGACGTGTGCAATACTATTAAGCGGTAGGAAAATGCTTCTCACTGTATTTCACTCTAGGCTTTTCTAACCCTCCTATTGAAGAACCTACGGTCTTGCGTCACCCCATCCGTATCATTTGCCTGTGGAAATAAAAAAAAAAATATGGTCTCGTCGGAAGAGAAAACACGAAGATACGTTCTTCCTGTCGTCACTCACCGTCTTTCCGGGTTTAGGGAAAAAAAGGAAAACCCCTAGGACAAGGAGAGAAAAGGTAGCAACTATTTCGAAGGTGAAATCCATTTCCCTGTCACTCGTAAACGTTCTCGCATACATGACTATTTTTCGTGATATACCAAGAGGATTACCAATACAACAGCTAAAATCCTCACGTGTCATCCTCCAACAGTCATATCTCTCTCTCTCTCTCCCTCTCCTTTCAGTCTCTTTCATACATCCTTTCGCCACACTTGCGGACACTGCTGGGGCTCTCGAGAATTCAGTAGTATCGCAGGATCGTTCGCCAGATCTCTTTTCCTTCCGGTCTCGATGAAAGGAGACGGAGATATCCGTTAGGGGATGAGCCTCATGTGACGGTTTACACAGTCGCCTGGGACTTGAATACTCGAGAGTACTACTTTTCTTTTTGTTTCTTGTACGCGATCTTTTCACCCTGGAAACTCATGAATCAGCGGCGCATAGAAGCTCCAACGGACACAGAAAGGATTCGTGTTCCCTTGAATACACGTCCAAGCGGAAAGTCAAGAGTCGTGGAAAGGATTAAGGCTCTCGGTACAACCTTTTCCCCAACTCGCTCCAACGCTTTCGGCTTTGCCCGTGATTTCCAAAAGCCCCCATTATCGAGATAGCACTTACGGCGAACACTGGGACTTGATGCAAAAATGATACCGTACATGAAAGTCGAGATAAGAGGATAAAATCAACATCCATGGAAAATCCTTGGTTTTCAGACCCCGAGTGTATTAATTATTCAAACGCGTTACACGGGAAAAGATTTTTTCTTGAAGGAAACAAAATGAAAATCGTACGTCTTGAAGGATAATAAAAACAAGAGATCGCTGGTCCAGAAGCTTTTTATGGCGTAGTTTAGTTTCGACAACAAATGTTTCCCCCGGGTCGATTTTTCACCCGCGTTTTACCCAAGACTCCTTCCTCTCTCTCTCTCTCTCTCTCTCTTCGCTTATCTCACTTTTCTGTATCTGTGTATAAATGCATCTCTGTTCAACAAACTTCGGATGCTTCAGCTTTGCCCGGAGAAAGATGGAAAGCGTAATACGCTGTTTCAGAGTTCTGGGAGAGTGAGCACCGCCTGCTTGGTGAAGGAGCACGCTAGGATAGAGGAACCGGTACGATTTCTCAAATGAAATATTATTACACCCGTGCCGACCATAGAACCTTCCCCAAACCATTTCCCCCTTCACAGCTCCTGAGTGAAGCAAAGTCGGAGCGACGAAGGCTTTTCCAGACGATATATAACCTCGCAGTAGTACCACGTGTATCATACACAGTCCTGATGTCAGGACATAAAGGGCCACGCTCTGTCTCTCCCTCCCACACTCTTCCCGAGGTTTCTCGCTCAAGCTCGCAGTTTTAACCACGCCCGAACCCGTGGCCAACTAATCCCAACCCGTGGGACACATAATCAAAAAACTTTTCGAAACTCCAACAGAAAAGTATGTAAATTAGGTAGACTGCGTGAATCGCGAGGGTGTTTTTGCCCCGAGAATTTTTCGAAGCCTCTTTTCGTGGCAGAAATTGAAAACGAAACGAACGCTGCTTGTGAGACTCATTTCGAGAGTCTCGTCGAGTTTTTTTTTGCGACTTCGCATCATTGATTCTCGAGAAATGTTCGTCAGTGCAGACTAATAAAGCACGCGATACAATGACCCGGAAATACACATATCCCTCGTGGCGCCTTGAAAGATCAATACTCGGTTGGGTGACCGTGTGGAATTGTCAAGTACCAAAGCTGCCAGAATTTTGAGCTCGGGAATGGCAAAAACTAGTCGTCCTCGGGGAATGTCCTCGGATGTATCTTCGCTGTGGCAGTTCCGGCAAGCGAAATAAGGTATCCGCGTCAGTTGCGCGTTCCAAAAACTTTCATTTTTTTTTTCCTCGTTTTTGACGAGCCAACGCTACAAGAGTTCCAAAGTAGACGAATGAAACAGAGGAAAAAAACTGTCGGTGTGGTCACACGCGCAGGAAGTGAGTTTCGATGGACTTCCGGTCTCAAGATTCGCGTTGAATCCTAACGGATATCCCAGAGGTCCTCAACTGCTATCAGCTACGAAAGAACTTTGTTGGTGTCCATTTTTAACTTTTCGTCTTCGCGGGTGGAATTTTTTTCGAGGTCAGTTATTTTTGTGACAAACGAAAAATCTGTTGCAAAAATAAAGATCCAAAGAATCTCGTCCATGCTGCGCGTGAAAAGAGCAATTTACGCGAGTCTGTTCCAGATACTCCACCGAATCGTAAATGACCCTGATTGACTCATGAATCTCCTCAATGGCGCATCCGCTCTCTTTTATCTACTACTAATTTAGCCACCTTCCCCCCCGGTTTCTCGACATTTCTTATTCCATCTCTTTCTCTCGTTAATTTCATTTAACAACGCGGGACGCGACAAAGGGACGCTCCCAGCCGAATCACCGTCGTTACCCCGCTAGGGCTCTTTTTCCTCCGTGGAATAATTAGGCGAAGAGACTTTCCCCAAGATCCTTTGTAGGCGCTGGGGCGCACGCACGAGGAAGAAAGCCAGGCTGTTCCTTCGATGAGGGGGACTCGATGTATACGTGGACGAAACACGAATCGTGCAAAAATGTTTTGTCTCGGGCTATGAAGAATTGGCTCGTAATTAAGGCAACCCATTCTCGTGGAAAAAATCGTCAATTTAGCCGCAGACGTAATAACTGCGATCGCTGACATTGAAATTTCAGCGCAATATATCATGTCCTAAAATACACAAATATATATATTTTTATAATTACATATATTAAATATATATTTTTGGATCGTAGGAAATGTATAATAATAATAACGAGGATGATAAAAATAATTCCAGAAAATTCCAAGTCCGTACTAATCCCATCGAGATGATCCCAAAAATGTCAAAGCTCGAAGAATCATCGGCTTAAAAAAAAAATACCGTTCGATCGGTGAGGAATAGAGCGCTCGAAGGTTTTCCAGTTTTCATCGTCGCGATCGTCGAGCGAGATTTATTCGACAGAGATTACGAGAAAAGTTTTCCAATTGCGGTGAGGATCGACAGGAAGGAATAAAGGTGAAAATACGACTGGAATGGCGCATAGCCTAGGAGGACGACATCGAAAACCAATCGGACTCTCGCTCGAAGCACAGAAATTGTTCGCAAAAAAAAAAAGGAAAAAAAAAAAATACGTCGAGTGCCATAAATGCGGAGGCGATCATCGCAGTTTGACACGAGGAATATTCCAACCCGAGAAGGGCACGATTTTTGCGAGCTTCGCGAATCGATCCCTCGGGAGGACTCGAATGATAGCTGAGGGAAAAAAAAAGAACGCAAGGTTGGCGACGCTTACAGGGTGTATTGTACGAAAAAAAAGTCTCAAACGAATGTTCCATTATTTTATCCGTGCTTTTATTTTTTCACTTTCTTTTCGGTTGCTCGCCGATTAATCGTAGCCGGCGTTCACACTACAGAGGAGGTCTCGGGAGATCTCGCTCCTGAAATGAGCTATTTAATGGCAGAAGGGTTGAACGGGAGGAAAATCCTCGCTATGCCCGCACGGAACAGATATTAATAACCCGCGGTGGGAGACAAGGGGATGCGATTTCTCTCCGACCAAAGTTTACCCAGTGAGAATTTCATGAAATCACGCGGGTCCCTTGCTCTTTCTCGAGCTGTTATCCAGAAGGGATGATTCCAGTGTGCATGTCTGTACGATCCTTCGTTGTCCCGTTAATAATAATGCGCAATATCTCATGGGATTCTTACAGGCTTAAACGAATTCACCACTTTTGCCTACTTTTCACTCTGTAATGCGACAAACTTGGTTGATTCGTGATTTTTCAACCAGAAGCTCAGTGCGATCGCTATTCACATTTATACAGGGTGACCGGAAAATCGACCTATTTCTTTAAAGGGGGTTATAGTAGAGGTAATTTTCATAAAAAAATGTCCCATGAACTGGGGGTCGAAAATTGATGGTTATTGAGATATTGATGTTTTTATGATTTCTGAAGAATTTCTTTTCTGCCTAAAATAAAAAATTATGAAAAAAATACGCTATTATAAACAATGATTTGATACTTTTCTGAGAGACCAAGAGTGAGCGATTGTTTAAAAACAAATTTTGCATCCGAATTTTACATAATCTGAAAATTAAAAAGTCAATTTTCGATCTCCAGTTGATTTTTTGTTGCAAATGACCTCTACTATAACCTCTTTGAAGGAATAGGTCGAATTTCCGGTCACTCTGTATACGAATTACGATATCCATTTTCCAATATCATTTCAATGGACCTAATTTCTCATCGTGAGCTCCGTCGACTCCTAAAAAAAAAACGATATTCATCTTGGACATGGTGTAACGGACTGCGGAAGTGTCCGACGAGTAAGGAAAGTTTTAGCCGTCATTGTCGGGCGTGCCAATCGATCGCCAAAATCGGGTTAGTGAACGCTCACTTTTCCGGCGACGGTGGAGGCCGAAAGAAAAGGAGATGGAAAGAGAAGGAGGGGAGAGTATGGAGGTGCTTGGAAAAGTAACTCGATTTCGTTATACGGCGCTAACGCGATTGCCGCCAGACACGGGCACTTCACCTTGGCCTTCATCTCCCTCTTTTCTTTTCTCTCTCTCTATCTCTCTTTTTCTCGTTCTCGCTACAAGTCTTCATCTCTCGTACTTTTATCTCGCGCTTTTTTCGATCCCGCGATGAGAAATAAAGTTAACGATAGCAGACGCCGCAAGGCCTTTTAATTACTTCCCCGTAGATACTCCCAGTAATTCCGTTTTAAGTTATCCAGAGATGAAAGTCGACGTTAATTGACGCAGAGTGTCCTATAAATCGATAAGGCTAAGTATAATCCTAATGCTATCCAGCGTTTATCAATTTATATTCTATACATGTTACGTATTCATTTTTTCACATGTACGTGTTCAAAACGTCGATACAATCCAGCAAAAGCACTATTGATAAAATCTCTAAATCAGAATCCTAAAAAAATATTTTTCTCCGTCAATTCGGTAATAAAAAAAATTATTTTAATAACAGAGGATATATTTTTTCGAAGTCTATGAACGGGGAAATTGCCAATATTTTTCATCGCCGAATATTCCGAGAGCAAAGTAGACAGAGAGGCATGCGAAATGTGGAAAGATGAAAAACGATTGAACGATGAAAAAAACCCCTATTTCATTTCGATGAAGCAATATACGTACACGGTCGAACCAACGGCTATCCGTATTAAAAAAAAATGTTGATACGCTTCCGCTCTTGTCACTCCGCAGAGTTTGGACTCACGAAAAAAAAGGAACGGGGGGAAAATTGATTTAGTGGAGAAAAAGATGCTGCGGCAACCAGTTGCCAAATGTATACAGAGAGTATTGACTTTAATACTGCGTAGTGCCGGCGCATGGTACGGGAGCGCAATTACGGTAGCAGCTCTGTATACACATCGGCTTGCTCTCGCTGAAAGATGAGGCCGATGCATCACCGATTTTTTCAATAATCTCGAGCAACTGCCGCCGCCTGGTTCCCCTTATTTCCTCCGCCAGCTTTCTCTCGAAGCAGCACCCTCCCCCCCTCTCTGTTTTCTCGACTTAATCAAAAAGTCTCTGAGCCAGATGTAATACACGTTTTACAATCGAAACGAATTCTTCTACAGACATGATTGCCTGCGTTGTTCGGTCAAAAGATCGAACATTTGGATCGTGTGTTGGTCGATGATGAATTGGGCTTATATGGAGGGTTGGACACGAATATGAGGAATTTGCGAAAAAAGCAATTCGAAATCACCTTCAGTCAAGTGAGTTCCCCAAATTCGAGTGGTCGTCATTAGTCACGTACCGGCAACCACTTTGCAGCCTGCGTTACCACCATGTTTACGACACACTACCCATTCGCCTCCTTTGGTAACGTACGAACTTCAACGAGTACGTGTGATTGCGTTTGTATGCGTTAGGTGATGTTTCCCTGAATGTTACCAAAGCTTCATTGGGGAACGACCCCAATAGGGTAAAACGCTCCAGTGTACACCGCTCCACCGTAAAATATTGCTCAGCGGTGCAGAGCCCATCTGCGTCTTCGTACCACTTCGCAGATCCGTCGTACGTGCGTAAACACGTTTTCTGGAGTCCCGGATAAGCCAACGGATTTCACAAGTGTGACTACGGCTGTAGACGATATAAATCGGAAAACAGACATTTCTGGAACTTTTAGTATCCTCAGCCATTGTTTTTGATGATAATACTATTATAACTAAAATTCCAAATAATTCGAAAATTCTAAATCATCTGGAATTGTCATTTTGTCAATCGGAATACCCCGGCTAAGTCTAGAGGTAGCTTCCGGGACTGGAGATTCTTGGTCTTGGTCCAGTGAGGACAACAGGGTGATGACTATATCTGAATCCACTGAGGGTGGCTTGCCGATATGTATATACTAAGTGAAACATACAAGCTGACGGTTGCCTCAAACATGACACGGATGATGATGATATCTTGTGCATGACACACAAGATGATACATCCGATCATCATTAAACTGCAACCGTCTCAATATGTGCGTCCATAGAACGGTACACTGTCAGTGGCAGGCTTATTTGATCATCCTGGCTTTATACCCGAAGCATGAAAATACAGGTTGCTCTTTAGCTGTGTAGCCTCCATTGGCTCGATCGATAGAGCCCAAAGGAAGACACGACAGTCAAAGGCAAAGCATTGTACAACGTCAGTTTTGCTATTTGGAATAGTGAATCTTCATTGGATCTCGATTGGCCACTTCGATAAATAAATATTCGAAAGAAATTGCAAAACCCAACATTCGTTTTATTTCAGAGGCTTCATGACACAGCATTATTCGTTCTTCGTCTCTGTTTGCATTGGAGTCCTTATTCTATAAAACGACTTCAGTGTCGGAACGTAGTGTGTCTGGTACAAAGTGTTTCTCCCTGGGCGATTGTGTACAGGCCTGGCAACTCGATTTACCACAGTCGGGTGATACAGTTGCTTTTTTCTCGTTGATGACATGTACACGTATATTGGCTCGGTTCCCAAAGGATCCGTCGTTCTTTGGCCATCACGCGCGAGACAGGGTACTCCAAGCGGAAAGACCGAACAGCCGGAAAGCTCAACAAAAACTCGAAAGTTCCAGTTCTGCAAACAGAACTGTGAAGATTTCGAGCCACGAGGCAAGCCACCAGCCAGCTTGGAGAATTCTGTTTGTTCTGTTGAGTAGCTAGAGCTATCGAGTGAATTGAGCCTGAGTTTTGTGGCGAGAAGCACGCCCTGAAAAAACTACTCGTCATTGCCTTATTGCGAAACACAAAGAGAACCGAGAGAATGGGGAAAGAATAAACTTTTTACTCGTACCTTGGGCTCATCCGTTTTCGTAGTGGAGGAGTGTATACGATTATAGAAAAGAATTGATGCGACACGCGTAGAATGATGCTGGATAATATAACGGGGACTAGACTTTTTCTCCTTCAACGAGGGGTGATCCTGGGGATGGAAGAGCTTCGTCAGGATGGAGGATAAACAAGGTCACGTGGCATATATATTAGACACTGGTTTTCGATCCATCCTACTAACTTCGGTACACTCTAATACATTCACACGTGTATGTCCTCACGAGCTTCTGATAACCTAACTACGTACATACAGGGTGTGAACTCGAGTTCATTGCGACTTTTATACGATTACTTGAGAAATTGGTATTGATTAAATCACTCGTCAAATATTTAAAATATTGTAGTATAATTTATTAATCAATGCTGTTTTTACAAGAAACGCATATATTGAAAACAAAAATGCCGTAGGAGAACGAAATAGATGCACTTGATCCTTTGCGCCTCGTCTGTTGACTGACTCTTCTGTTGTCCACTTTTTGGGTTGCTAAGCTTTTTTTTTCTTTCTTTTTTTTCTTTTTTTTTCTTTATTTCATAGCCTTCCTGATTCTTCACGATCTCTCGTTAAAATTTTATTGATCCGTCGACATTCCACAATATGTTGAAAAATGAAGTTAATTAAAGGGTTTACATGGTTCGTTGGAGAGAAATTTGGGAATCTGATATTTTTTCTTGGCATCATTTTAAACGATACACCCTTTATAAATAAAAAATATATACATATATCTATAGGTATATTGCTTTCCACTCTTGGAAGTACCACATGCGATCAAGCCAGGAATTATTCATAGCGTATCCAAATATACGATCGTACATCAGCGGATGTTAAATATTCAAAAATGTCCCGAGACTCTTGGATCTGATACGAAATATGCCACGCGGCCATTGATCCAAAGTGTACGAATAACTTAGATTTAATGGTAAGTTTCTTTGCTCGAAGTAAAATTTAGACTGTGCTTGAAAGCTTTCAATTTGTTAGCTCGAAGAGGACAGTGGATGGTAACCTGTCCACGTCAGGTTTTTTCGAGTATTTTCTAGTAATTTTTTATTTTTACCCCAAAATTTACTTTATCATCGTAAATTCACTCTACCCGTGGTAAATTCGTGGGCGACTCGGGCGAAACGTTTTCTATATTTTAACCCGGTGCATCGGTGGAAACCTCTTCACCCGGAGTTCCTCCTCGATTCGTTTTGTATTTTATACGTCGAATTGAATCGTCGAACGTTTGCGCGCGATCATTCGAGTGTGAGAGTTTGTGCCCTTTGCTCTCAGTGACCATCCCTTCGAACCTGGGTCGTATGTGTGCGCGCGCGGGCGAAAACCTCTTGCCCGAGTCCACTATGTGAAATTGATTTCGAGCGATGCACGCGCCGGATAGGAAAACTGAAAATGGGGAAAACAGCGGCGGTACGAAAGAAAAAGGGACCGTAGAAGAAAAAAAAAAAAGAACACGATCGCCGAGATCTCGAAAAATACTGTGTAGTATAACGAAAAGGCGAACCTGCGGGGAGGATGGGGGTGCTCGAGCGGACTCCCGATGGACCACGCCTGGTCGAACTTTGGACAGTGTATTTATCGATGGAGTAGGGTTCGGACCTGCCGTACACTCTCGAGACTTCCTCCTTTGTATATATATATTCATATGTATCTCTTTTTATCGTTCCCTCACGGTCCCTCTTTTCCTCCCTCTCTCACTGCCACTTGATTAGCTCTGTACATTGTTATTTATCATTATTTTCATTTATGTTCTTTGTAATAACAATATTTTCTTATATCTGCTTTCATCATTACTATAGTATTTTATTATATATAGATATATATATATAGATATATATATATATATATATATATATATATATATTATTACTTTTATTATTATATATATTTTCTGTATATATTTTCATATATTATTATATAGTTACTTTTAATATTATATATATTATTACTTATACATTACTATAAGTATTTTATGTATTTATGACTATCATTATTGTCAACGAAATAGAGGCATTATGTGCAAAAATGAAAAAAGAGGAAAAAGATGTGAGCGACAGCGATCAGTAGTGGATAGGATATAGGTTAGAATTTTAGATGTAAGTTGCTAGGTGTAAGTTAGTGAATAGGATTGAATGTAGAGAAAAAAAGAGATTTTGTAAAAAACTTTATAATAAGTTGTGCAAATAAAACTCTATTATATATATACTATTATTGTTATTTTTTTATTTTAAAGAAAAAAAGAAAAATGATTTTTAATATCGTTTTCTGACAGAAAAAACTTTTTTTTTTCTCTTTTTAATGATACTGCAAAGATTTCTGTATAATGTTGATGACGGTATTCTTAGAGAACTGATTCTCCAGAGTACGGAATAAATATCTCGTCCTCTCCCTTTCTCTCCGTGCGATAGCTGCCGTGTTCTTTCCGTATTCTGGTACGGGAAAACCTACATGTTCACGGGGAAAAGTGAGCTCGCACCGAGAGAAACCGAGAAAACTCAGCGGTAAAGAAGACGAAGAAGAAGAGTATGGGGGATAGGAGTTTGTTGGCGCACAACTCGAAACTCAATCTATCCGGGCTCTTCGGTTGTTTTTTCCTTCTTGGTGGCGTTCAACCTCCGTCGGTTGCGTTAAAGCCCCCCGAGCACTCGAAGAGAGCGGGCATCACCGAGCAGGCGTAGGAGCAGCGGCAATGAGAGATCCTCTCGAAGCCCCGAGGACACGACGAGTGCTTGCGAAAGAACTCTATACCCGTCCATCGAGGCTTGTGTATCGGCCAATCGATTTTTTTACTCTGCTCTACGCGTATAGATTTAAGTACGAAGCGGCCACACATCGCCACGTGCCTTATCGTATAATCGAGTGTACCTATTGGGGGAGGGGGAGGACCATGATCTCGAAAAAAAAAAATTGGTCGAAGATGAACTCATTTGTACGAGAGGAGACTAAATATTGCGCGATGTTTTATACTAATGAAAAAAAAAAAAGCGAAAGTGAGAGGGAAAGGAAAACTGGAGAGAAAAACGAAACACGAACGGAGAAAAAGCAGGAGGGAGTATCGCGAGGAAAAACGAGAGGACAAAAAGACCGAGAGAGAAAGTTCCTCGCAAGCGAGAAAGAGAAAAAAAGAGAGAAAAGAAAAAACAACAAGAGTGAACCAAAGAACGGATACACCAACCGACCCCAAAAAGCGGGTATTAAAACCTGCCGCAAACCGTATTTTTTTTTCTTCTTTTTTTTTCATAGCCAAACGAGAGTCGCGCTCTCCTCTTTCTCTCCGTACTCTCCGTCCAGGCGTGAAATAAAAAATTCAAAGCTCGTTTATAGGGGTTGAAAAAGCAAGGCACCCGTTGAACTCGCTCGCTCGAGAGATCGAAAGAGAGAGCCGTGTACACGCTAGATGGAATCATAAATACGGGAGAGAGACTGAGATTTTAGAATTTGCGGAGGTAAAAGCGTGCGGTCGGAGAGAGAGATTTTGACGAGAGATTGCGAGAGCCGGGGCTTTTGGAGGCAAGCCTGGGTAAGAGAGCTTGACAAATGCACGAGACGCGATTGCGTGAGGGCATTGCGTCCTTGGGGTGCGTATGACTCACGCGTGAAAACCTCCGTACCCGTCCTCGTACTCGTTACCCTTCCCTGGTCTCGGTACCCTCGAAACTTCCGTTTTCCCTTTCACCCTCTTCTCGCCTGCGCCGAGCTATTTTTTTCTGCGCAGGGGAGAATTTTTTCCAAAAGACTTCAAAGTGCCAATAGGGGACTGGTTTGGAAAAGAGGTAAGCCTACCAAAGGGAAAAGGTCGATTGTGGTCAGACAAAAAACGTTTCGGAATTTTTATTTAAATTGACCAGCTGATAAATAAAAACATCTGATTGACTGGTACAGTGATCCAGAACGATGACTGCAACTATATAAAGAAGACCTGAAGTTCGAGAGCTTCAGTATCTGACCTCTCAGCCCTGATGATACAGACTGTAACGTTTGCGAAACGCCGGCATAATGCTGAACCTCGACACGGTATCCGGAAGCCACAACAAAATTATGATAAGCGCCGTGAAAGTCTTAAGACTAAAAACGTTTCGGAAAAACCTTCGAGCTTTTTTTTCGTAAACGCCTCGATGAATCAATTCCTGGTCTTTCCTAGGTGTTGGTTCGAGCTCCTGCCAATATTGCGTTCCGATCCACCTCTTCACTCCGAAAACTACAATCCCCTGAATGATCAGTTTTCTACTTTCCTACCATCAATCGAAAATTTAATTTGAGGATGTGCAAGTCGTTTCAACGTGGAACTTTATCGACAACCGAATTCTTAACTTTTCGCAAATGTCATTTCTCTGACTATCCTTTGCCTTCCTCCACTTTTCTGTCTCTCTCTCCTTCACTTCTCGTACGATTCCTGATCCTCGGTAATTCCTCTCGAAACACAATCCTCCGTGACGACGGGAAGGGTGGTCGCTGTACGCCCTAATCCGTCGTCGTACACTCTCCGGAGTACACTCGAGGACCGCATCTTGAGTGCAAGCTACGTGGTTGAATGGAACGTCACAATCATTGGCCCCCCCAATGAGAAACGTTTCTCACCCTCTCTCTCTTTGTTCCCTACATCCGTAGGATTGACGTTGGTTTCTGATTGCTTCGAGCATACGTATGCGGCGAATAATACGAGCGATTTACGTTCAGCATGTGCATCCGCAACAGAGAGGCTTCGAAACGCTTCAAGCTCTCCTTTGATCTTCCGGAGGTCAAAATTCCAACCGGAATAGGCCTAAGAACGTGATGTGGATAGGCGAAAGACTCCACCATTACCCACCAAGAGAAAACTCCTATCGGAGAGAAAACTCGTCGTAGCCACAATACGCGGTTGCCCACACCTGAGTCCCGGGTCTTGGTGACCCTTCGCGCGTGTCCTCTCTCTCTCTCCTCCCTACCGACCTCCCAATTAAGCGAACCCTCAAGGTCTTAATTAAACCCGACCGGAAAGCCCCCGACTGTAGAAAAGGCGAACCGAGAAAGAACAACAAGAGGACACGTAGTTCACCCATTGCGTGGTAGTATCGAGTTTATCGAGATGGAAATATACGCGAAGTGCGGAAAGATCATAAATTTGTCGACTGCTGGGGAATCTTATTGTAGGGGAAAGAAGGGGATATGTGAATCCGGAAGTGGAAGAATTTTACTCTTTTGTTGCAATCGAAAAAGAGTTTGGTTTTTTTCGGAAACAAAGTAACCAAACACGTGGAAAACCCAAACAAACCCAAACTCGTGAAAAATCCAAACAAACCCAAACTCATGGAAAATCCAAACAAACCCAAACTCGTGGAAAACCCAAACAAACGCAAACTCGTGGAAAACCCAAACTTGTGGAAAATTCAAACTCGTGGAAAACTCAAACTCGTGGAAAACCCAAACTCGTGGAAAACCCAAACTCGTGGAAAACCCAAACTCGTGGAAAACCCAAACTCGTGGAAAACTCAAACTCGTAGAAAACCCAAACAAACCCCAAACTCGTGAAAAACCCAAACAAGCCTCAAACTTGTGGAAGGCCCAAACAACCCCAAACTCGTGGAAAACCCAAACTCGTGGAAAACCCAAACTCGTGGAAAACCCAAACAAACCCCAAACTTGTGGAAGGCCCAAACAACCCCAAACTCGTGGAAAACCCAAACAAACCCCAAACTTGTGGAAGGCCCAAACTCGTGGAAAACCCAAACAAACCCCAAACTCGTGGAAAACCCAAACAAACCCAAACTCGTGGAAACCCCAAACAAACCCAAACTCGTGGAAACCCAAACAACTCCAAACTCGTAGAAAACCCAAACAACCCCAAACTCGTAGAAAACCCAAACAACCCCAAACTCGTGAAAAAAATTAACTCTTATCGGTCTATAATAATTCTAATTCTCAGGGAGCTACCGTTGTATTTTTCTACTCAAGATTTGGACAATTCCATGAATATTGGTTAAGATTGTTCAGCCTCGCAGGGTTGAAAAAATGGTAAAGCGATTATTGGATCAACGAGCAACGGATCGTAATTGCGGTTGGTCGTGTCGAGGACTCCTTTTCGTAAGGTTCGCTCTTGCGTTCGGCAGCGTCTCCCCAGCGACGAGTAATTTTCCCTGCAGGGTTTAATATCGGTCGTTTCGGTCTTGACACTTAACTCTTTGCCCAAGGCTCGGAGATCCTTGCCACCCCTATCGCGCTTTCATGTACACTGTACAGACTCTTTCTCTCTCTCTCTCTTTCTCTCCACTTTCCGACCCCTGTCGAGCGACCGGGATGTCATTCCCGGACAGCCGTACGTAGGCGCCGAGCCAAGACTTTAATAAGGGCGGTTTTTGAAGACTCGCCCAATGGCCACTATCAAACGTCGTCCACACTTTGCTCTCCTCATATTGGCACAACGCACACCGGGCTAACCGTTGCCAAGATGCCTCAAAGAATCTTCCCGAGTATTAAATGAGGAAGGAAAAAAAAATAAGAGACGCAGCAACCCTCCCTTTCCGCGCAACGTGATAAAAACGGACTGCAAAATATTCCGGTCGTACCGCACATAAGGAACCTCCAGCTCTCTTCCATATATTCCACCTTCTCTCCTCCTTATCCTTTCGACAAAAAATTTACCGCTTCCTCGTTTTTCTACCCTAATATTGCATTCTTATACACCCGCTTTTTTTCCTTGCCTTTATTCCCAATGCCCTCGTTACGAAAACCACCATACCTTCTTCAGTACTTTTCGCAATATTCCTCGCCACACTAAAGAACAGCAATTGTGATTTTTTTTTACAAGAATATTGACGGATTTAATATCGAAAGAAATTATTGCACAAAAATAATTTTTTATTATTATAAAAATAATTACATAGTAATTATTTTTTTTTTTTACGACAAGAATATTGACGGGACTAATATCGAAAGAAATTATTACAAAAAATCATTTTTTATTATTATATTATTAAAATAATTACATAGTAATTATTTTTAATTTTTTTTTTACTACGAGAACATCGAGGGATCTAATATTGAATGGAATTATTATTTAACACTAGATTACTACTCTCCGTCGCAGAGGCGCCCGCGTTTTTGATATATTGCTGTCTCTCTCTCTCTCTCTCTCTCTCTCTCTCTTTTTATCCCCTTTTGTCTCTTATATAATATTATTAAAAACTCTTTTATAAAATATTATTTAAAATTGTGTGTTTTCTCTTTTTAGTAATATACACAATTATATTAGCAGTCAAAACATATCAATCATACTTATAGATTTTGAATAAAATCATTAGTCAATATGATGCGTACGTCGCAATATGGATAGTAATGTAGGGTTCAAAAATAAAGCAATTTTCCTACGTGGTATAATTTATTTTTTCGCTTTTATTGAAACGGGACACCCTGTAGATGATCGTGTACGCGTTTACAACGGTGAGTATTTCTGGAGGGTGCACTCTGTGCAAACTTCGCTTCGCCAACAATCCGGTCCTCCTGGAAACGCGGGGGTAATATTACGGTATAGATCGTTGCGCACTCGTTTCGTCCCAGCGCGCGCGTAATTATCGCGGGTAATTGCGGGGGCAAGGCTAAAAGAACCGAGAGTCATGCAGGAAAAAGAGACACTCGGTTGCGTCGTGGCTGGGGAGGATCGAAAAAAGGTTAGGTATGGCACAGAGAGGAGGTACGAGAGAATGCAAATTCTTCCCTTTCAATATATATATATGTTGCCTAATGCAAAAGTAGTCTTCTCGAGGTGTACACTGAAGAAAAGCTCACTCGGGTGTGCCAGTTTGTAATCTTGTTTCCAAAGGTTTCCGTACGAAACAAACGCGGAAATTTTACCCGCGAGTGACTCTCGCGGTTTTATCGCGGTGACTCTCACGGTTTTCTTACGGATCTGGTAAGGCGCTAATATAGAAGAAAATTTGACTTTTATAGAAGATTTAATACAGACGAAAATTCACTTTGCTGAAAAATGGACTTTTAAATACCTAAAATCTGCTAAAACGAAAATTATCATGATTACTCCACATAATCAAAATTATCATTACCTACAAATTTTTTTAACACTGTTTTACGAATTAATAAACAATCTTTTCACAATAACAAAAAAAACGATAATTACGTGACTGGAAATAAAAGCAACAAATTTAGTAAAATTAATATCGTGATTAATAAAAATAATATTTAGAGGAAAATTATTTTCGTAGTTTGGAAATTCGAACGAAAAACGATTTTTTTCAGTTTCTTAAAAATCTTAAAATGTGGAAAATCGGGAATATCGGAGAGAGAGAGAGAGAGAGAAAAGGTTTCGTAGGTAGAAGAGGGTAGAGACACGTTGAGAGGAATTTAGAGAAAACTGGAGGACGTGAGTGGGAAAGATTATGATAGAGAGAGAGAGAGAGAGAGAAAATTTCATTCGGGACAAGTGTCGCCGTGGTAACATCCCTCGTAAAGCCGGACTCTCTGAATATCGGCACGTTTGTGTGCGAACCATCTCCCGAGCAGTGCCTCCATAAATGTCACCAGGACTTATACTTCTGGCTCACGTTCGCACCCACACTGACCTCGCGCATTGAAAAGAAAATCGTTGTATTTGATCCCCGAATAAAGAGTATTTCGGCTGGACAAAAAAAACGAGGCAAACAAAAGAGGGATTGATTTGAAATGAGAGGAATTATACAGGGTGTCCCAGGAGAGCCCTTTTAGCGGACTTAGCCTCGGAATAATTATTATATTTGGACGTTTAGTGTCATATCGCAGGTCCGTGACGATGTATTTTTATACCTTGAAGACAAAGCCACCATTTCATTCGCATTGACTTCTCCATTTTTAGAGAAAAATGACGAAAATATATTCTAGAAAGGTTTTTCCCATTTTCCCAGTCTAATTTTGCACTTTCGGCAAAAACTCGGGCGTATTCGTAATCAGCGGAAAATTTCCGATTAAATAGACCCTTTTAAGAGTTTAAAAACGGAAAAAAAATTTTTTCGTCTTTACTGGCCACTTTTCCAGAATCTCAGAAATCACGATATTTCAAAAGGTCGTAGGGTTAGCTTCTCTTATGCTATCAAGATTCATAGCGTGGGTTTGGAAAAGGTTTTTGCCTGACTTAAATAATGGCGTTGGATTTAGATCGATATCTCTTATAGTTTCCCCGGAAAGTATTGGCAAAAATCGATGGTCCAACTTTGAAATTCTGCCAAAAATCGAAAAATCATCGGATTTGAATTTTAAAAAAAGCATTTTGAAGAAAAAATCATAATGAAGAGATTGAGCACAGAGTGGAGTGCCAAATCCTAAAGGAAAAAAAGTTATCGATGATTTAGTGAAAAAACTTTTTTACCCTAAAATCGAAAAAAAATTTGGATTTTAAATATTTTTTTTAATGGCCTATTTTGATGTAATTTGATCCCCTGAGCACGAATCTGCCATTAATTTCCTCCAAAACCCAAAATTTTTATGAAAAAATTGTGTTTTTAGAAGTTTTTTCATAAAAATTTTGGGTTTTGGAGGAAATCAATGGCAGATTCGTGCTCAGGGGATCAAATTACATCAAAATAGACCATTTAGAAAAATATTAAAAATCCAAAATTTTTTTTCGATTTTTGGGGAAAATAAGTTTTTCCACTAAATCATCGATAACTTTTTTTCCTTTAGGATTTGGCACTCCACTCTGTGCTCAATCTCTTCGGTATGATTTTCTCTTCAAAATGCTTTTTTTATTATTGAAATCCGATGATTTTTCGATTTTTGGCAGAATTTCAAAGTTGGACCATCGATTTTTGCCAATT
>JAPYZJ010001350.1:0-28348 GCA_030522765.1 Ophioninae sp. B BG-2022a | reverse complement strand
TATATAATTATATATATATATATATATATATATATATATATATATATATAATTGATATTACGTATTATACAGGGTGGGAAAGAAGTATGGATACCTATTGAAATTTTGGGGCGTTTGATGTAAAAAATTCAAGCTGAGGTCTCAGGTCTCTCACAAACCCAAACAAACCCAAACACACCCGTAGAAATTTCGAGTGTTTATTATAAAACAAAACATTTAAGCTGACACCTCAGATCTCTCACGAACCCAAACGAAACCAAACAGACCCAAACAAATCTCTAGAATTTCCGGAGAATTTGTTGTAAAAAAAAGACATTCAAGCTGAGGTCTCTCACAAACCCAAACGAATCTCTAGAATTTTCGGAGAATTTGTTATAAAAAATGACATTTAAGCTGAGGTCTCAGGTCTCTCGCAAAACCCAAACAAACCCAAACCCAAATAAACCTCTGGAAATTGCAGAGCGTTTACTATAAAAAAAGACATTCAAGCTGGGATCTCAAGTCTTTCACAAACCCAAACAGACCCAAACAAATCTCTAGAAATTTTGTAGTGTTTGTTATAAAAAAAAATACATTTAGGCTGAGGTCTCAGATTTTCAACGAAGAATCTAATGATGACCTCCAGCTCGACCTTGAACCTCAAGTGGAAACCACTCATGGCATCAGCAAATTAATGATCGATAAACTTCACATTCGAAAATAACGAAATGTTGACCAACGGTCCAAGTACACTTTTTAACGTAAAATTCTTCGCTCTTTCGATTGCCTATGTAAAAAACAGGGATTCCCAATTCAAAAAACTTTTCGACCTGGCCCACATTTTTGTTTCAGTCGTGGCATTTTTCAAATCCTTGAAATGATTATTCCATGAGAATAATCTTATCGACCGATCGTCACTTCGCGTGCCTACGCGTGTAAATCCCTCTGCCCACGCGTAGAGATTAGAAAGAGACACGATAATCGATCGAGCAGGTACGATCTTTCGAATCCTCTCGAATAATGATCGCGCTGAGGGCAATTATCGCGATGACATAGCGCACCTCGTAACGGTAACGTGTATATATATCTATATATAAAAGATCATGTTGATGATAATAACATTTATTATGCCCTATTACAACTATAGGGCAAGATAATTAATAACAAATAGATAAATTATACAAAAATATGGAAATTAAGAATAAGATAATAATATAATGATAATAATAAAAATAATAAAGAAAGAAATAATAATGATTATTATTATTATAATACAGAAGTGCTTAACATAAAAATGTTAAGTTTTAATAATAAATTTAATAATGTTTTTTACAAAATCCAATGTAACGTCGAAAATAGCAGTAATAATATAAATAAATATAATAAACAGACAATAAGTAAAAATAGTTAAACTCGAACTAATATAACGGTTGACTTAACAATTTGAGCAGCCAACGTGACAATTTTATAGGAGATGATGATGATGATAATAATATGATTTATTATGCTCTAGTGTAGGTAACTTTCGGGCAAAAACAGAGATAAAAAAATCAACTTAAAAACTAAGTCAACATAATAACAAAAAATAATAGGAATACGACAGTAAAAACAGAACGATATAGAAATTATAGAAAATATTTAATAAAAATACCAAACAATAGAATTTCAAAGATAATGATAATGAATTACAATAATACTTATAATAATATAATCGTACCGATAATATAAATAATAATCAAATCAAATAAAATCGATCAATCAAATCAAACCAAAGAGAGAGAGAAATTATAGAAAATATATAATATTTTCGATAATTCAGAAAATAATTTATTTTAATTTTCTATAGAAATCATAGAAAATATATAATAAAAGTACCAAACAATATCCTTTCAAAGATAATGATAATAAATAACAATAATACTTATAATAATATAATCTTACCGATAATATAAATAAGAATCAAATCAAATAAAATCGATCAATCAAACCAAACCAAAGAGAGAGAGAGAGAGAGAGAAAATGAGAGAAAGACGCCTCCAATATCGGCGACGTGAGGATAGAAGAGACCGCCGGTTGAAAGAGGAATGCGGCCCAATAGACGCCGATCTGTCGCTTGCGTAATTCAACGACATCAATAAAGGTACGTTTTGTCGAATGCGTACACGCATATATATATATTTGTGTACGTTTGTGCAAGTACGTACCGTAAAGCTCGCATGATCGTTCGAGCTCTCTGGTCACATCAGTTATACGACACCGCCTCGTCTCGCTCGTTCTTTCCTTCCTGCCCCTCCTCCCACCCCCTTGTACTGTACGATATTTTATAGACTGTAAAACCCAAGCGTAATACTTGCTTTCCTCGCGCACGACACTTGCAGTCGGCCCTTTTCTCTCTCTCTCTCTCTCTCTCTCTCTCTTTACGATTTTTGAAATTTTTGATACAGCCATTGGGTTGGGGGTAGCGGCTGATGGATCATTTATTCTAATTTCTAATTATTTGATTCTAATATGATTTTTTTTCGAATAACTAATTATCGTTCGTCAACAAATTAATTTGTAATTTTTCGATCATTTTTTGTCATCATCGTTACAAAATTTAAATTTAAATAATTTACAAAGTGTACATGTATATTGTTTAAAAACTCTAAATATATATTGTTTAAAAAATGTAAATATATAATGTGTAGAAAATTTAAATATAGAATGTTTAAAAAATATATTACAAACTTTGCCCAAAAACGATCGAACTAGGGCATATTAAATGATCCACCCATCAATTAATCCACCTCCCTCTTTCTCTCCCCATTTTTTAAATCATTTTTCTTCTTTTTTTCTTTTTAGTTCGCTTATTTTACTTTGTTATTATTATTTATAGATGACAAAAAAATACGCTACACTCGCACTTCTACTCTTTTAAAAAATCTTGATTTTCCCTCTCTCTCTCTCTCTCTCTCGATTCCTTCTCTCTTCAATAAACAACACACTCTCTCTCCTGTGGGGGCTCGAAACCACAAAGCTATCGTTCCCATATGTATCATATTTTGTGCTTGGCTCTCCTAACCCGTGTCTCCTGTAGTCCCCATAGTAAGTTAGTTGACGAAGGAAAAAACTGCTCTGGGAAAGAACGTCAACATCAACGTTCAACGAACAAGGGTACGCGAGGGGCGAGGGGGAGGTGACTTTTAAACGGAAAAAGAGCTTTAAAAAAAAAACAAAAAATATTTGAAACTTTGAAAACAGAAACAAAAAATATTCGAAACTTTGAAAACAGAAATAAAAAATATTTGAAGCTTTGAAAACAGAAACAAAAAATATTTGAAGCTTTGAAAAAAGAGACAAAAAATATTTGATGCCTTGACAAAAAATAATATTCGACGCTTTAAAGAAACTTTTCAAAAATATTGAAAGCTTTTAAAGAAAAAAAAACAAAAATATTTGAAGCTTTAAAAAAACCAAAAATATTCCAAACTTTCAAAAGAAAACAAACAAAAAGTATTTCAAACTTTAAAAAAAACATCAAGCTTTGAAGAAAGAACAGAAAAGAAACAAAAAAAAAGATCACGACGATCAAATTCCCGAAAGAGCACTCACGGACATACCCATGATTCTCGATCGAGGCAGGGTGGACAGAGTTTGGGTTAAGAAAAAACCAAAAAAAAAAATGTTTAAAAAAACGTGCGTGCTCACACGCGATCGTAGGCCAAAATTTCGCGTTTTTCTTTCTTCCAGGTGTATAATAAGTCGTACCGAGTGTACGTAGCTCGATACACGAAATATCAGGCGTGTAACGTTGATTTTAGAGGTGGAGGGAGAAAGACACGCGGAAACGTATATAACCGATATGCCCGAGGCGAAGTCTAACTGCTACAGAACACGCTGCGGTCTCAACGGCGTTATATTCGTTTACCTTGCGTTAATCATGGCGTTTTATGGTAATTCGATAGCGTCCTTCCCGACCACATCTCGAACTCCGATCTGTCCCTATACGAGACTCCTCTTTCTCTCTCTCTCTTTCTCTCTCCTTCACTTCTCTAACGTTCTTTTCCTACTCCTTCGATTTTTCGAAATCGCAGAATCGACGCACACACGCACACGGGCGATTCGTGCAATCGATATCTGCCGGTGGATATCTCACGTATCGATACCGATTCCTCATCTTTCTCTCTCTTTTTGGCTCTCTGAGGTAATACGAGAGATCGAGGGATACGATCGTCATATATTGCTGTATAGATAGTTGAATATCGATCGAGAGACACTTCTCTGGTGTCCCCACATTGATGGACGTATAGAAACGTTCGGGATATAAATGTATGTATATATATATATGTATATTACTATAAGAAATATATCGATGTGTTAAGATATATTTATATTTTTTTGTACCTAATATTCATACACAACACGTTGATGTTTCCTATGTAGGGTGTCCCAAACAAACCCAAACAAACCCGGCCTCAAACAAACCCAAACGTAAACAAACCCAAACCCGAACTCAAGCAAACCCAAACCCAAACTCTAACGCAAACAAACCCAAACTTAAACAAACTGAAACTCAAAAAAACCCAAACACAAACAAACCCAAACCCAAACAAACTCCAGCCCAAACAAACCCAAACCCAAACAAACTCCAGCCCAAACAAACCCAAACTTAAACAAACTGAACCTCAAACAAACCCGAACTCAAACAAACCCAAAGCGAAACAAACTCCAACTCAAACAAACTGAAACTCAAACAAACCCAAACTTAGACAAACTGAAACTCAAACAAACCCAAACCCAAACAAACTTCAACTCAAACAAACTCAAACAAACCCAAACTTAAACAAACTGAAACTCAAACAAACCCAAACCTAAACAAATCCGAACTCAAACAAACCCAAACCCAAACAAAGTCCAACTCAAATAAACCCAAACTCAAACAAAACAAACTCAAACAAACCCAAACTCAAAAAAAACCAAAATCAAACAAACCCATACCTAAACAAACCCAAACACAAACAAACCCAAACTCAAACAAACCCAAACCCAAAACATACGTGTACAGATTGAGTGACGGCTGATTTTCAGAACACACGGTCGCCACGTATATTCGTATTTCATACATCGTCCGGATCTCAACGTTGATCCCCAAACCCTCCCCAACGAAGGGTTTCTTTCCAAGCGTGTTTCATCGACACATAATATCCCGAGCGGTTAGCTTCTTCCTCGCTCCATCGAACCCGATCAGATTCTACAAGGAGGACCGCGGCCAAAGAGTCGGGCCACCTCTCGCGCTCCAACATCCGATAATGAGCTTATGCGACGAACGAATCAAACGAAAGGGGGGGGGGGGTGAAAATGTGACAAGGGGAAACGAGATGGATGCTCGGAAATGAAAAATAAAAAAAATGAAATTTCGGATAAGAGCGCATACTCGGCTCATCGCGATCCTTGATCCATAGTCAAAAATCATCAGGATCAAAACGGATTTGAAAACGAAAAAAAAAAAAGATTTGATTTGATGGATTTTTTGAAATCGAAAATTGAACTCGTCAAAACTGCACTTTTTTTGCAAAATTGAAGCCACTACCGAGGAAGCACGTTTTGTGTAAAGTTATTTAAAAAAAAGAAATAAAAGAAAATCTAGTTTTTGTAAAACGAATATGGTTGCATTTCGAAAAATGGACAATTTTCAATTATAATTATTGTTTATTATGTATTTAATAAGTTGTGATGTTATTATTGTTATTAATTTCATAGTCTCATTTTATCAAGTGGACATTTAAATTAAAATCAGATAAAAATTCATTTGAACCAAACAAAAATCCAGCTTTTCATAGATATATTGTCGATCAGCCGTGTTTCATTGTTCATTTAATTTGAACATTGAGTTCAATGGAAAAAAAATAAAAATCGATTTTAGAAGAAAATAAAAATCTCAAAAAAATAAATAAAAGCAAAAAGAAAGGAAAATAAAACGTGTAAATGTAAAAAATTAAATAACAAAACAAAAGAATTAACGTAAAAATAAATACTCAAAAATAAATAAGCCGTAAAAATAAATACGCACAAATGAATAAACCGTAAAAATAAATACGTAAAAATAAATAAACCGTAAAAATGAATACCTAAAAATAAATAAACCTTAAAAATTTATAAAAATCTACCAATTTATATAGTTTCATCCAAACATGCGTATTCTGCATTTTGCAATCTCGTGCTGAATTCCCCTCCAAGGAGTCGTTGAAAGGACGCGTTCTCAAATCCCACCATGAAAAGTCGATGGCACGAATCGACCAGTGATATTTTTGCGGTGGGCCGATGAAATTTCGTCGACGACGACGACGGCAAAAAAAAAAGAAAGAGAGAGAAAATTTTCGCACAGCCGCAGAGAACAAATACGTCGGTCGGCCGCAATAATAATCTTCGGTCAATTTCCATGATCTCCAGGTTCGTGGGGAGCGAAAGATCCGCGAGCAATTTTGCTGAGCAAACAAAAAGGGTTCGCGAGAGGAAGAATAAGAAAGAGGATGAGGTAGAGATGACGAGGGACCAATATATATATATATATATATATACGGAGATCGTCTTAAAACCGCGAAAACTCGAGCCTGAAACGAAACGGTGAGAACAGCGTCGAAAGAAATATAGGTATCGAGAAGGCCATTGAAAAAGAGAAATACCCGAGAAATGACGATGAAAGACTCGTACGTACAGAGCGAAAATAAGCCTCGAAAAACGTCCGTATCGATTCTTCTCGATCCGCGCAATTGAAATTGTTTTCGGGTGCAGCGATATCGTCGGCGATAATTCGATCGGTACGTACAACCTATATACAGGGTGTCCCAAAATAATCGGATAAAAAATAAAAATGTATATTATCGAAACCATAGGGAGGCCATATGGACTCTCCGAAAATTGGTTATGCTGGTTATCAGTAATCCAAAAATGATCACTACTTTTAGCGTTTTTTTGAACACTTCAACATATATTTCGATTTATGATACGAAATTGTTTATTTATATTATTATTAGATTATTATATTTTTTATTTGTAGTAAAATAGAAACTATAAATGTTGACTTCCCTCACACTTTTGTTTATATTCTCGTACAACTTACTTACGTTGTATTTGTAAAACGTTATTTTCTACTTTTTAGCACATTACAAAAATTCTCAAATTATATATATTATAAATAACTATTTTGTTTATTTATTAAAATGATAAATAATGCTGTCTATCAATAATTCAAAATTTATACTAATTCTGTGCCCATTTATTTTCCACTGTCATTATTAACAGGAAATCCTCTCATCACCTGATGAAAAATAAGAAAATATATATAATATATATTATATAAAAATATATTTAAAAAATATGCATATAAAATATAACATATATAATTTTTTTTTCGTCACATTTTTCGTTGATTGATGAGAGGATTTTCATAATTTGCAAAAAATTTATATTATTGATAGACAATGTAATTTCTTATATGTATGTATATATATATATATTTACACACACTATATATTATTCTTGTCTCTCAATATTTCCTCTGGCTATGTGTCTACGATAATTTATGTGATTGAGTATATACATATATATTATTTTCACACTAACATTCGATTCTTCACTACCAGTCGAATAGTAAGGTAATTACCTTACTATTCGACTGGTAGTGAAGAATCCCATGATCACACAATCTACGAGTGATAAACGTCTAAATCATGGATTCACTCTAGCAGCTAAACGCGACGGATAATTCATTTATTTCTCATTTTTCGTTTATTTTTTATCTTATATTTTATTTCTTGTTTTTTTTTCGACGCTTTTTTTCATGACCTCCCTGTCCCTCTCAATTTAATTCAGCGTCTATACATCGCTCGCTGGAGCTGGTGAGTGATGAGTCCAGCAAGGTGACGAGGGAGAGGAGAAAGGGGGAGCTAGAAGCTGGAAGAGGAAATTAAAAAGAGAGGAAAAAACATAAGAAAAAGACAAGAAGGCGAATGATCGAGGTGGAGGTACAGTGAAACTTCAATTTTTTTTGTACTTCTTTTTCTATTGTTTTTTTCATTTATACTCCCTCTTTTTTCGATTTCGTTTATTTTTGGAAAAGCTGATCGTATTTTTGGTAATTTTTTGATAAGATTTTGAAGAATTGAATTTTCGTCGATTATTCAATATTTATTCAGTATCCTAATACTTTCCGGACACCCTGTAGACTCGCCACTATTTTTATTATTATCTCTCCTTTTCTTTAATGAATTGACAATGATTTTAATTTTTTTAATATATTTAGTTACAACCAACAGACTTCGATATTCCCGTCCTCCCACTTTTTCTTACCCCTTCCACGGTTCCTGCCTCGAATGGTAGAAAAATCGGTGTCCGACTGTATTCTTTTTTTAACGCAGGGGTGCGAAACAATAGCCAGAGAGAAGAGGTGGGAGGGTTGGGGAGGGGTTTAAGACATCGAAAGACGGTCCAGTGCAACGGGATGTTCTCTCTCGTTTGACGAACATCACCCCCCCCCCCCCCTCTTTCGCACCCTCTCTCTTTCTTTCTCCTTTGCTATGGCCCACAGCAGGAAAACAAATGAGCTTTGGACAGGCGAGGTTCAAGCCGGCACTTTTGAAGCCCTTTGACGCCCAGCAGCCGGGGGTCGAGACTCTTCCTTGTCCAGTAGCTGTTCTTTCTTTTCCATGTCTTGCTTCATATTTTTTCTTTTCATTATTATTATTATTATCCACTTTTAATTAATATTATTCATTTTTTATTATTATTAATTATTATTATTCATTTTCTATTATTATTAATTATGATTATTCCTTTTTCATTATTATTAATTATTAAATTATACTTATTATTGTTTTCTGGGTTATTTATTATATGTATTATTATACAATATTTATAATTGTTGTTTGGGTCCTCTATTATAATTAATTATTTCATTATTATGATTATTGTTGTTGTTATCACCATCATGATAATTATTTATTGTTTATTATAATTTATTGTTTCTTTACTATTATTATTATTATCATCAGCATCATTATTTACATATTATTATTTATTCTATTATTTATTATTTCATTGCTATCATTACTATTGTTGTTCTTATTATGATTTCTCGATTTTTTCGTTCACTCGAGGAATAAAATAAAAGCTGGCCATATTTTTGTGATCCAACGAGCAGGAGCCCTTCCTTGGGAACATACGTTACGTATATTAGTAATGAATGAGAAAGCACAATGGATCGTGTTGAGGCGTGGTGGAGGACGATCCTGCGCTCTCTTAAGAGGAGGGAGGTGGTAGGAAGGGAGGCTTAATGACGATCCTCTCATCTCGCGATCGATTCGTAATTATCCTTCGCGTGGATTTGGAACGGTATATGAGTAACCTGTGATGATGAATATCGGGAGACCGGGAATGGGCGAGAGAAAAGACATGAAGATCGCGAATCTGTAATGCAAGAGGGAAATCCAGGATGACGATGAGGAAACGAAATTATTTTCGTTTGCAGAAAACGACAAAAGACTTATAGTTGCTTAATGTGTACTGTTTAAAAGAATTTTCGATGCTATTTTTGAATTTTTCGGATTGTTTATTTACTAAATATGTTTGGGTTCATTTTCGGTTTGAATATTCATTTAGTGAAGATTTTTTAATATTTACTAGCGTAATTTAAAAAAACAATTTTCTTGGTGTTTTATGAAATATTTTTCACTATGTGTTTTAGAAATATTTATTTTATGGGTTCGTTTTTAATATTCTTGAACTGGGATTTTTTCATATATTTATTATCGATTTTTAAAAAATATATATTTTTTTTTAATATTTTTTCTGATTATATTTTTTATATTCGACCGTGATTTTCAAAAGAATTTTTTTACAGTGTATTTAAAAATGTTTTTTAAGTTCTTATCGATTAGAAATTTTTTACTTTTTGTTCTTAAAAAATGTCTTGTCTGTTTTTTTTAATACATATACTCTGTTATCATGTATTTCTTCAATATTCTCGACTGTGATTCAGAATAAACGAAAAAGCCTGTATTTTCCTCGCTTTCTCGTCCCGTTCGTGATTGTTCGTCGTTGATTAATTAATTCTATGGGTATGATCGATAAGTGCGAATATCGATTACCCGCTCCGAAAAGCGGCTCTTCGGCTTCTTTGGCGGGACAATAACAATTTCTCCGTGCCAATCATTCATCGTTCTCTTGTGAGTTCTCTCGCGCCCAGCTATCTCGTCAAACGCTGTATTAGACGCATATATACATTATGTATATATACATTATATACCGGGTGTGCAAATTTTATAAAAAAAAAATTTTCTACAAATCTTATCAATTTTTTCGTAAAAAAATAAATTCAGAAAAAATAGAATAAAAAAGCAGAAAAAAATTAATAGAAAAAAATAAATGTTCCGATTGACAAAAAAAAATTCTATCACCTCGTCGACGCCTTTTTGAATTTTGGACCAAACAAAAAATGTCGAACGTTCAAATTTTAATCCCCATTTCAAGTCATACAATTTTTATACAGATTTTTATCTAAAAATAATATATTATAAATCCCAAAAAAATACATTCAATATTTTTCAAATTTGTATATTAAACAACATTAATAAAAATCACAAAAAAAAAAGATTTTCAATATTTTTTCACTGATGACGTCCCAATATATGCAATACGATTTGGACAGCCCTCAGCCTAAGGAAACCAAATCTAAACTTTAGACGTCACTTCACCAGCCACCCTGTATATACACTGCCGATATTTCGGGCTTTATTCGCAGTTCGTTCAAGAGTAGCCGACGAAGGATAATTAAACGATGCAATTAAATGGATATAATGGCTGGGGAATGAGCAAGCTGATCGAGCTATTTGAGCTCACGCATACCGGCACAAAACGATGTCAGAAACGGACAACGAAAACATGTCTATAGAAAAGTGTACGAGTAATACAAAAAAGTATACATATATCCTTATATACTTTTATCATATATATACATTGACGCTGGCTCGTAAATTGTAACAATGCTTCGGCTCCCTGCGTGCGCTCTATTGTCGATGATAATATTGATTAATTACAAATTTGAAGACCGCTTACGCCCGAGCGCTTCTTATTCTTCGCCATCATCGAGCATCTCTCACCCGGCCATTTGTTCGAGACGCGATTCTTCGTGATCATCAAAGCGTCCGGCTTACGAGACTGGCTACGAAGAGAGAGAAAGAGAGAGAAAAAAGACGAGAGAGAGAGAAAAAGAGAAAAAAGAGGGGGGGGGAGACAAGGTAGCCGGATCAATGGGAAGTAAGGAATAATCGCCTGATGATGAGAAAGACACAGTACACGTGTATGTATCGAATTTGTGTTTTCGCTATTGCGTGAATGCGAAACAAAATTTAGATAGCAGATGTTTTGTACATTATATATATATATATATATATATATATATATATACGACGTGTGCTTTATTATTTTAGCTTATTCATTTAATTTTTTAAGCTTATTTATTTTTTATTTAGATAGCTTTATTAATTTAAGCTTATTAGGTTATTTTATTATTCATTTATTTTATAATTTAATAATTATAATTATATATTTTTAATAAATAGAAATAATTTTGAATAATTTAAATAAATAATAAATTTTAATAATTTAATTATTTATTTATCTATTTTATTATTTATTTTATTTAAGCTTATTTATTTATTATTTAGATAGCAGATGTTTTGTACATTATATATATATATATATATTTATTTATTTATTTATGTACGAAAGTGTGCTATATTATTTTGAATCCAGCTGTGTTCAACCTTCGATTAATTGTACTAGTTTATCTTTCCCCCTCTCTCTCTCTCTCTCTCTATCTTTATCTTCCTCTGAATGTCTGCATTTATTGGTTTTGTATTACAGCAATCACGATGATAATAGTTAATGATAACAACAATATTAACAATGAAAAATAGTCGTAAAGATTACCAAGATTATTACTTCTGCATTGTTTATATAAAAGTAATGTAAATTTTAAAAAATAGTAGTGTAGTCCATTTCAAATTCCTAAAACGAAAAAAAACGACTCAAATCTCTCCCAAAGGTTTTTTTTGTCAGTCATCAAAGCAGAGTCCGCAATTTCGAAACCGGAAGTTCAACGAGATTTTTCATAACCAAAAAAAATACCAATCAATTAATCAGTAAACAAACATCATCAAACCCAAAAAAAAAAACAAATGAAAACCCAAAAATCGGCCGATGAATTTTCACTCTGGAACTCTGTACATTCCTTTAACTGGAAGAGCGGTATAGGCTAGGGACGGGGTTTCATACGAGAGCTTTAAATCCCTCTTTTAGAACGATATAATAGAAAAGTTATCGTCGACCCCCCCCCCCCCTTCACGCGCCCCTTTCCCGAGCGTTTATAATGGCTGAGCCTGTATATGGTGGCTTTGCAAGAAAAGACGATGGCAGAAGGGGGAATGGAGGGGAGGGGAAAGGGAGTATCGATAATTAATGGGCTTTTTCAGCCACCGCGTGCCGTTTCGTTCCTCGGGCAGACTCCTGGAGTGGCGTGGGTGGTTACGTCGGTTTTGCTCGAGCAGGCCGATTCATTCAACCCGGCTCAATAAAATTCGCGAATCGTAAAAAAAGAGAAAAAGAAATTAAAAAAAAATAATAATAATAATTAACAACGATGATAGTAACAATAATTATTATTGTCATTATTGTTTGAATATGTTTTATTCTTGAATAAATATTTTTAAATAATTTTTTTATGAATAATAGATAATAATAATAAAAATATTTTTAAATAACTTTAATAACAAAAAGTAAATAATTTATGTAATTCTGCATTTTAGCAAAATAAAAGTGAAAATAGAAAATAATTGTATTAATAGGAAAAAATACAAAAAAGTAATGGGGTGTGTATGGAAAGAATGGAAAAAAAGGCGAAGGGAGGGTGGTAGTGCAAAGTAATTAATCAGGTTTGACTTACCAGGCACGTGAATTACAGGCGGTGGGTGAGGAAAGAGAAATTCCTGGTACTACTGATTAATTAATCGTATCTTGGTCTCGGTCATGGAGACAGTCTAGGGAATTTGCTGGAACGAGAATATATACTCACACCCATAAATGTACGTAGGAGTGGGCCCAGGGTTGATTTCGTCACCTTTTTGCCAATTTTATTATTTTTTGTTTCTTATTTATTTATTTTATTTTATTTTCGTTTTTCTCTCAGTTATTTGTCAAACTTTGTTATTTGTTAATTTATTCGAAATGATGTTAATTAAAAAAATGTTATTTCTTTATTT
Source organism: Ophioninae sp. B BG-2022a (assembly GCA_030522765.1). Classification (NCBI taxonomy): domain Eukaryota; kingdom Metazoa; phylum Arthropoda; class Insecta; order Hymenoptera; family Ichneumonidae; species Ophioninae sp. B BG-2022a. Next base: position 15,074 of record JAPYZJ010001350.1, on the reverse strand, counting down.
ATTCAAAATGATATTATTTAAAAAATGTTATCTATCTATTTATTTAAACTTAGCTAAATTATTCTGTTTATTTCCTGTTTACTAATCAAATTTTATTATGATTTGCTTTTTCATGTATTTATTAAAAATTAGCCAAACCATTTTTTTTCGTAGGATAATTTGAAAAAGATACAGTGTACATTCGTTTTTTACCCACTGTATGTACAGATATAAAAAAATGTATATGGCTAGACTTACATACGAGAGAAACGTGAAAATAATGGCTCCATGTAGTTTCTATGCAGAGAATGTTAAGGTTGGAATGGGAAGGCATAGGTGGTATAGGAAAAGGAAGGGGAAGAAGTGGACGTTGTAGGAGACCAGACGAGGAAGTTTGCATCTCCACAATCCTATGCAAACGGCATAGAGGAACACTTTTTCTTCTTTTTCACGTCACAGAGTATACTGGGGATTTTCGATGTTTTTTATTTGCTTTACTTAAATGCGAATAAGGAATTTTCCTTGCAAAGTATTTTCGAATTTCGAAAACGCATTTTTATCGAATCTTTTGCGCTACGTTTACGAAATTCATAAATTAATTTTGAGCAAATACGCCGAGTTGAATTTACAAAATTCAAAAATTAATTTTACCTACATTTCTCAAATTAGAATTTTCTAATTCAAAAAGGCATTTCCTTAAAATCTCCTGTGCTGCATTTTCAACAATCAAAAATATCTTTTCCCCAAATCTTCTCGGCTGCATTTTCAAAATTCAAAAATACATTTCCCTCAAATATTCTGGGCTGCATTTTCAAAAATCAAAAATACATTTCCCCCAAATCTTCCGGGCTGCATTTTCAAAAATCAAAAATAGCTTATCCCCAAATCTTCTGGACTGCATTTTCAAAAATAAAAAAATACCTTTACCCCAAATCTTTTGGGCTGCATTTTCAAAATTCAAAAATAAATTTCCCCCAAATATCCCACGCTTCACATTCAAAACCCAAAAACCCCATAATCCCCAACTCCCCTCCCCAAAACAATCGAAATTCAAAAAAACACACTTATCCACTCAAACAAATCCGTAAACCCAAAAACCATAACCCTCCAATCTTCTTCTTTACCAAATTCAAAAAACCAGTCCACTTCAACCCCAAATCCAACCCCAACCCCTTAACCCCCCACAAAAAAAACTAGAGCAAGCTCACCCATCGTCCGGTGGGAATAAAAGAAAGCTGATTCCACAGTGGCACAAGAGAGACCGTTGGAAGCAGTTAAATCCGTTGCATGTGCCCCCCTCCCACATCCACCCCCCTCCACAGTCTTCCTCAACCCCGCGGCCATTCCCATCGTCCTGGTCTTGTCTCAGCAAAACTACCCCCCCCCCCTCCCACCCCCTGCCCCCTAACGCAATCAGTGCTTCCATTACGTGACCACGTGGGAGTACGTACGTAACCCAAACGTGTACGAAAGTGTCCGTACACATATCAGTCCAAAAAGTATATATATTTTAGGAAGAAGGGCGTTGGAGGAAGTTTTGTGGACGGTGAGGGGGATGGGGAGGGGGAGGGGGCACTGTATTATATCTCCCTTTGTCTCGGCGTTAGGTAAGCTTTTGTTTCGCGGTTATACGAGCGCGGATAGTCCGCGAGGTCGGCGACGTTCAGGCTCTTTTTCTTTTTCTCCATTTCGCTTTTTCTGACCCTTTTTCAACCCCCCTCCAACCCCCGGCCGCCGGGGCCCTTTTTCTTTCTTTCTTCCTCTCCGTTATGATTTTTCTCTGTTTGAACTCGAGGTTACCTCGGTGTTGTCTCTTTTCAGCCCTATTTGCAACTTGAGACCTCTCCTCCAATAAAACGAAAAACATCCCTTATCCTGGACCCACAGTACGAAAGGGAGGGGGAAGGGAGGGAAGGAGCGAGTAGGAGGGGGTTGAAGGAGGCTACGAGCACACACTTAACAATGCCACAAGATTTGCATAATTCCACGTAATCTCCGGAATTTTTGATGATGGGACTCCTTGCACATTTGTATCGCGGTATTACTGTCAAATTTATTTGACAGCGGTTGAACAATTCATGAAAATTTCGTGCGCGAGGATTTTTGAGAAATTATTGAGGTTAAAGGTTATAAGAGGTTTGGGAATGGTAATTGTTGTTTTTGGGGTGGATGATGAAAACCTGGAGGTTTTCTAGGGATATCTGGTTATTTTTTTAGGGTTTTCAATGACAGACGTAGGTAGCTAATTTCCTGTGTTTTTTGTTTATTGTTTTTGAGAAAAATTGGAAACAATTGCTATTTGAAGATTACATCGTAGAATTATGATTAATTTTTATCGTTTTTTAAATTTTGTTTATTTCTTCATTTTTATCATTGCTGATGTATTTCATATTGTTTAATTCTTCAATTGTTTAATTTCAGTGTAATTTTTTTTATATTTGACGTCCTATTTTTATTTTTCATTTATTTCTCATTTTGTTGATAGCTTACTGTTCCTTGTGATGAGTTTCTGAATTTATATTGGTATCCTCTTTTTATTCTGTTATTTATTTTTTTACTTGAATTATTATTATTATTTGAAGATATCTTATTTATGTCCATATTAATTTTATGCTATAATTATTTATTACACCTTTTTTATATTTTCATTACATTTTTTATGATTTAATTAATTATATCAATTAATTATACTTATAATTCACAAAATAAATATACAAAATAGGTATAATTCTTTATATAATTATACCTATATAATTAATTAAATGAATCAAATATATATTAAAAATATTAAAAAAAAACAATTGACCCCCTTAACGTTTTTACCGATCGGGCAGGATGAAGTTTTCCTACAATAATTATTTATTACAACTTTTTTACATTTTGATTACACTTTTGATTATTTAATGAAATACAAATACAAAATATAATTATTTAGATAATATTTATAAATAAATATTTAAGAAATATTTTTACATCCTTAATGTTTTTACCAATCGGGCAGGATGGAGATTTCGATCTTTTAGGATCTCGAAACGGAAAGACGAACCGCAAAAATGTGTTATGCAAATAAGTAGAGATAAAAAGTGACGTTGAACAAAAGTGGATGTCGCATGTGTCGGATTTTTATACCGCATACCGAGATCCCAATGACCAATGACATCAAGCCGCGTCTGACATCCAGCCTGAGGTATAATGAAGGATTCCAATAAAAATGAATACACAGAAATCGATGCCTGGCTGATCGAAAGAGATCCCATAGGCGGGCACGTCTCTCGGACGGAACGAAACCTTAAGGAGACACGGGTTGGACGATCGAATTACCAAATCGATACGACCAGATCGAGAGCGTAATGGCCGAGCGGTCAAGCGCGTACGTATTCACTTCTATATATACAGGGTGCCTCGAAAAGTCACTAAAACAAGAAATATCGCTGGGAGCCCCTTAAACTTACAACTTTCTCATTTTTTTTGGTTTTTGGCGTAAGATTAGTCAAATAAATCGCTAAAAACCCAAACAAACCCAAACAATGAGCTCTTTACATTTTTTACGTATTCTTTGGCTTTTTAAAAAGAAAATTGATAAAAGAAACTGCTAAAAACCCGAACAAACCCAAACAATCAACCCCTTAAATTTACTACGTTTTTTTGGGTTTTTGAGAAGAAATTGAAAAAAAAGCTACAAACCCAAACAATCAACCCCTCAAGCTTAGTACGTTTTTTGGGGTTTTTAAGAACAAATTGGTAATGAGAAATGCTTAAAACCCAAACAAACCCAAACAATGAGCCCCTTAAATTTCCTACCGTTTTTCTTTTATTATAAGAAACAATTGGTAAAATAAATCGCTAAAAACCCGAACAAACCCAAAAAATCAACCCCTTAAATTTACGTTTTTTTCAGTTTTTGAGAAACAATTGGTAAAAAAAATTGCTAAAAATCCAAACAAGCCCAAACAATCAACCCCTTAAATTTGCCCCCGTTTAATTTTTGGTTTCTGAGAAATAATTGCTAAACAAAATTGCTAGAAACCCAACCGAACCCAAACAATCATAGAACAACAATCATGAAAGAAACCAAGATTTTTCCCGTCGTGCGTCATCTTTCGAGTCACCCTGTATAAATATATCTATAATGTATTATACAAATCGCATACTTCTGAGTTGCTTCGTCGTCGGGGTTCCTCAGCGTGTACGTATCGACACGTATGTTCGTGCAACGAGTATCCGAGGTACATCAGAAGCAACCTCGTGTGACCGCGATACTTTGTAGGCTTTATAAAACCGACATTGGGCGAATTGACGCGCTAACGCATCGACGGTCACACCACATTCTTCTGGCTGTCCAGACACGAGAAGAAACATAATCAACCTTTTTTTCATACACAAATATATACATATATATTCTCGTATTGCATTCGAAATGGGATGGAAAAAAAGAAATTCCAAACAATAAGCCCCTTAAATTTCCTACCGTTTTTCTTTTATTATGAGAAATAATTGGTAAAAAAAGATTGCTAAAAACCCAAACAAACCCAAAAAATCAAACCCTTAAATTTACTACGTTTTTTTTTCAGTTTTTGAGAAACAATTGGTAAAAAAATTGCTAAAAACCCAAACAAACTCAAACAATCAACCCCTTAAATTTACTACGTTTTTTTAAGGATTTGTGAGAACGCCTTGATAAAAAAAAATTACTAAAACCCAAACAAGCCCAAACAATCAACCCCTCGAATTTGCTCAGTTTTTTTTGGTTTCTGAGAAATAATTGCCAAACAAAATTGCTAGAAACCCAAACATCATATAACATCAATCTTGAAAGACACCAAGATTTTTCCCGTCATGCGTCATATTTCGAGTCACCCTGTATAAATATATCTATAATGTATTATACAAATCGCATACTTCTCAGTTGCTTCGTCGTCGGGGTTCCTCCGCTATGTATATATCGTGACTTTTCGAATTTCTTTTTTTTCCATCCCATTTCGAATGCAATACGAAAAAATAAGCTTCGCCAAATAAAGCTTCAACGGAGCCAAAAGACCAAACGTTTATCCCGATCCTCGCGTTTTTCACATCTGTATGATTTGTCGAATTTCTTTTTTCTCGTTTCTCCTTTCAGTCTCGTCCTCGATCGATCCTCTCTTCAGTGTCGAAAAGCGCAAACCCCTCACACGCGACTAAGCCCTGACTGACGTCCTACACGACTCTCCTTCGATGATTTTTATGCACGCGTCGATAGATAATTGTTACGCCTTATTAGGCCAAATTAGACCGAAAATCCATTCAATTCTATGGATTTTTGGTTTAAATTGAAGCAAATGGTTCAATTTATACTGGAATTAATGGATTCTGGAGTCTAATTTAGACTGGAATTAATGGATTCTGGAGTCCAATTTAGACTGGAATTAATGAATTCTGGAGTCCAATTTAGACTGAAATGGAGTCCAATTCTGGAGTCCAATTTAGACTGAAATGGAGTCCAATTTTGGAGTCCAATTTAGGCTGAAATGGAGTCCAATTCTGAAGTCCAATTTAGACTGGAATGAATGGATTAGGTAGACTCAATTCAATGGATTTTTGGTATAAATTGGATCTCCAATTCAAGTTTTCCAATTCAAAATTGGAATCCATTCAATTGAATGGATTTTTGGTAATTATTTACTTTAGTGACTTTTTCGAAAAAAGAAGGTAACTTTTTTTGTCACTTTTCATTGATTGAATTATGGCCGATAATATTCAGTCATGGAAAGCTAAAATCTACCTTCCCATAAAAATGTATGGGGTTCTGAAGTTCGCGGAAACATGTGATAAAAGAGCGTGTGAGTTTTCTGAAAAATGACTCGATTTTCGTATATCTCGTATGAACCCAAACAAACCCATAAAAAATTATGGAGTTTTATGTTCGCGGAATCATGTGATAAAATGAGGTGTGAGTTTTCTGAATTTCTGAAGTTTCTAAATTTCAGCTAAATAATTACCGGGTTTTTTTCATCTCGAGCATCGTACCTCTCTTTTTTGTTTTTTCTTACCGTTGAATAATCGAACACGCGAGGAACTCGCACGTGTCGACAGATGGCGAGTTAAAAGTCAGTTTTTAGGCACCGTGGAATTTCTCGCAGGTTGAGGCTCACGACCGGATGATATTCTCACCTATCAACCATCCATCCATCGATACACTTTAAGGTTATGGTTTTTTAACTTCGTTCTCTTTTTTTCCCTTTTTTTTCGAGATTGATTCGATACTTTTGTCGCAATACTGTTTCGAAATAGTGAACTTTTTGAAAATTTCGAATCTCGGTTAAAGTCGAGATTTTGGATCAAACCGATAACCCAAATAATTAAAAGATTGAATCCAAGATTAAAAAAGGTTCGAATAGAACGAATTATATATTTTATATAATTCATCTTACGATATAAGTATACGAAGGTGTGAATTTTAATTATTTTTTTATCTACGTTCATCAGCCTGACAATAAAAAGAATAGTTTAAAAAGCTCAATAAAAAAAAGAATTATCGATAAAATTTTACCAAAAATTGAAAAAACAATATTGTCGTGCAAAGATTTATCAAAAATCGAATATTTCAATATAAAAATTAGGCCTTCCAACGCAACCACCTCGAGTTTTATAACTTACCAAAAAAAATATCATCGAAAATTCGTACACTATTGATAAAAACTAGCGAATCTCTTGATCCGCGAGTCGCCCGCGATTATTATTATATTATCTCACCGGCGTAAAAGATCAAGTTCGTTGATTGCTTCGCGCTCAAGAGTGTGCTGGCCCTGGCGGCAAATCGCAGGAAGTAATTAGACGGTAAATGGTTTACGGATCGTTATTTATCGTTTTATACGTGTGTTAACAATACGTTCGTTAGATAGCGAACAAAGACTAATTGAGGCTGTGGGTAGTCCCGAGGGTATTGTAACGTGCCACGAAAAATAATTCGATGAGAAATTATTATTATTAATATTATTATTATTATTATATATTTCGTTAAAATTATTCAATGTTAAAATTAATATAAATATTTATATTGTTAAAAATATTAATTAAAATATTATACATATTGTTAAAAAAATAACTTTCTATTTATCCCGAAAGATATTGATTTATTCGCCAATATCTATTTCCTCCCCTTCAGTATCTATCAAAAACTATCAAAAATCTATAAAAACTATCGAAGTTATCAAATATCTATCAAAACTATCAAAAATCTATCAAAAACTAATCAAAAAAGTGAAATAGCTGATAACGTCAGTATACGTTGGGGACACAGGTACCGATATGACGATCCGAAAAAAAAAAATCGAAAATCCAATATACGTAGCGACCAAATTTGAAAAGTCTTTTTATTTTTCCAAAAAATCTCATATTTACATTTTAAAAAATCGATAAAAACGTATTTTCACTACGAAAATTCCTAGTCTAAGGAACGACCAAGACTTCGAGCCAAAAATAACAAAAAATTAAAAGAGAAAAAAAAATGGCCAAACAATCGAGAGAACGCGAAACGAGTTTTGGCCTCGGCGTTGGCAAACGCTTTTATAAGCGCACGCGATGAGATTTTCGTAATTCGTTTATCGCGCGTTCTTGCGCCCGGGGTTACGGGATAAAGGATTCTTTCGTCTCTCGGCGTAACAACGAGGAGTTCCCATTCTCCCCTCGGATCCCCTCGATTCTCCGTGCGAATGAGGCGATGTACGAAAATTGTTTTTAATTCGGTTGCCGGTGGCGTTGCCAGATAAATATTTGGCGGCCTCTTTCGCGCTGCATTTCGAACGAGGAAATAACGTCCGCCGCAAATGTCTCTTTGTTTTCGTTTTTTTCCCCCACCAAAAAAAAAACGCAAGAGTGCGAGAAATAAAACGAAAATTGGAATTTCGTGGCGCCCAATAAAAGTTGGCGCGATAATTCGTGGCAATTTCCATCCGCGATTATTCGTCGAGTATCGAAGCTCTGGAAGGTTTGCACCTTGATATTCTTCATTTATTACCCATGGGGAAGAAGGAAAAAAAAGGCTCGAGAAAAAAAAAAAGAAAGTCCGAGTAAAAAAAGACAGACAGGAAAAGAAGGAGGAGTGGGGGAAGAAAGGGCAAAGAGGGCGGGAGGGTGAGAAAAGCAAAAAAAAAAACTCGGATATTCTCCTTTGATGGGGGATAAAAAAAAACTCTCTACTCGGGCGAGCAGAAATAACTTAACGATCCGAAACACCTTTAATCACGAAGTTTTCGCTCCGGCACTCCAACCCTCCTGAGTCGTTGATGAGATCGTTTTTTTTTTTTTGTTTTTCTCTCGCGTTTCTCGAAATGGAAAACCGCCCGATGTATATCGCGTGGGATTAGAGGATTTCGGACCCGTTATATCGAAGTAACGACGACTTTGAGAACACCTGGTCGTTTCGGGGACAAGCTACGAACGTTCGCCAGTAGGATGGATTCTAAGGACGTGGCCTTTTAAAATCCTTTTTCTGCCTTTTGAAGCCTTTATTTGCTCGAAGATGAAGACATTGGGCCTAATGTTGGACTAGTGAGGACGATCCTAGTCCAATGTCCTCAAAATCACTTAGAGTCAGGACTCAAATGCTCTTTAATAGAATAGCAATTCCAAGGATGTGGCCTATCAAAATCATCTTTTTGAATATCCCTCCATTCATCCAAGGTTGAAGACATTGGGCCCAATATTGGCCTACTAAAGGAAATTCCAGTTCAAGGTCTTCAAAAGTTCTTCTATAGGATCGTTGGTTCCAAGAACGTGAACTTCTAACGTCCTTCATCTGAATATGCCTCTATTTATGCATGGATGAAGACATTGAACCCAATATTGGCCTACTGAGGAAAATCCCATTTCAAGGTCTTCAAAAGTTCTCCTATAGGATCGTTGGGTCCAAGGACGTGACCTTCCAACATTCTTTATTGGAATATATCTCTATTCAATCCAAGGTTGAAGATATTGGGCCCAATATTGGGGTACTAAGAAAAACTCCAATATTGGGCCCAATATTGGGTAACTAGGAAAATTTCATTTCAACGTCTTCAAAAGTTCTCCTATTGGATCGTTGGGTCCAAGAACGTGACCTTGCAACGTCCTTTATCTGAATATATCAGCATTTAATCCACGGCCCAATATTGAGCTACGAAGGAAAATTCTAATGTTGGGCCCAATATTGGGCTACTAAGGAAAATTCCACTATTGGGCTATTAAGGAAAATTCCAATATTGGGCTATTAAGGAAAATTCCAGTCTTCGGCTTCTAAGGAAAATTCCGATTTTGGGGGTACTAAGAAAAATTCTAATATTGGGCCCAGTATTGGGCTACTAAGGAAAATTCCAATCTTGGGCTTCTAAGGAAAATTCCGATTTTGGGGGTACTAAGAAAAATTCTAATATTGGGCCCAGTATTGGGCTACTAAGGAAAATTCCAACATTGGGCTACTAAGGAAAATTCCAACATTGGGCTACTAAGGAAAATTCCAACATTGGGCTACTAAGGAAAATTCCACTATTGGGCTGTTAAGGAAAATTCCAATATTGGACTACTAAGGAAAATCCCAACATTGGGCTACTAAGAAAAAGTCTAATATTGGGCCCAATATTGGGCGACTAAGTAAAATTCAAACATTGAGCCCAATATTGGGCTACTAAGTAAAACGCCAATATTGGGCTGCTAAAAAACATAATGGATGAAGACATTGAGTCCAAATTAGGCTACCAAGTACGATTCCAGTTCAGTGTCCTCGAAACAGCCCAAGCTTTGAACACGCACAGAAGCAGAATTCCGACGAAACATTCTGAGGGATTAAAAGATGAGAAAAAGGGCGAGCCAGGGATTTAAAAAAGGTTGATGGGAAGGGTAATGCAGAAGGGTGGCAAACGAGAGAAAAAGAGAGAGAGTGGAAGAACCTCCTTAAAAGAGGTTCAAAGCAATGGAGGGACAAATTACCTGGAAGTTTACCAATCTGAACGTACATTTTCGTCCCTTTTTTCATTTGCTTTTTACTCTTGCTTATCCGCCATGTTTGCGATCGTAACCAAATGAACTGCCAGAAAGAGAGAGAAAGAAAGAGAGGGAGGAAAAAGAGGTTAGGGTTGAGGGTGCGCGCGCAAATCTCCCGAACGATGAGGGCGAGCTGATAATCTTGGAGGGGGTTCTTTAAATTGGCTCCTTTGACGCAACCGCACCAAGGGGGATGAGTTTCATATCGGAATAATTTCCGAGATCCCTCCATCTTTTTTCAACCCCGCGTTTCCTCCTCCCACTCCTTTTTTTCTTCTCTTCAATTTTCCTCTTTCTCTGATTTTTCCCCGTTTTATCAGAACTGGTCTCTCAACGCCCTTCGCGACAACCGGAAACGCTCGCCAACAGTGCTGGATTAACCGTGGATCTGGAGTACGCAATGTTACAGGCTCCATTTTTCAGGACAACACACCTGGTTAGAATATAAATTGGAGTTAAAAATACATTTTTCTTATTCCCTGATGATATTCCATGATCCTAGATGTTAATGCATTGTTATTAAGAAATTCGCAAAAATTTTGAACATTTGAGGAATTGTAGTTCTTGACGGAACAATAATACATGAATTATTTAAGATTTTTTCATTAATTACTAATAACTTTTTATTTTGTGATTTTCAATTGCATGATGTTCGATTTGATAATTTTGAATTTTATAATTTTCGATCTCATAATTTTATATTTCATCATTTTACATTTGATGATGTTTTATTTTATAATTTTCAATTTTATAATTTTTTATTTCATATTTTCGTTCATTTTATGATAATAATTATTTTATAATATTGAAAGCAGAGCTTAGCCAATTAAAAAAAAACAACAATTTTTTCCAAAATCAATATCCAAAATTCCATCTTGTTCAACAAAAAAGTAATGTCACTCCTTAAATATCTAAAAATAAAATCAGCCTAAGAGCCTCGAAAACAGATTTGTAAAAAAATGACATTGCAAAAAAATATGTTAGAAAATCTCTAATTTCTGTAACGAAATTTGACTGGACAAAGAGAAGTGTCGATCAGCAGCGATTGACCGGAATAGTTAACATTCGCAATGTTCACCGTTGACGTCACTTCGAGGCGAGAATTTCGCCATTTAAAAAAATAAAATCGTCGTCAATTCGACGTAATTACCGGAGCTGGAGCGCGCGATCTCATGTGTCGTTTCGAGCGGTGCGAAAAGAAAGTCCGCGAGGATTTCTCAAGGCATAGTGCAAAATTTATTGCGCGTACAAGCCCGATGTGCGGGTGTGCGAACCCCACAATGACGATTTCTCGTTTATTCGTATGCGAGTGCGTAATTAATGCGATAGGAAATGAAATTGTTTCGCGATTAGAATTGCCTATGAGAAATGGTGGAATACAGTAATCGTTGTGATTATCGCGAAAGCGCCATTGTCAAATTTGAAACACGAAAGGTAACGCAATTTAATTATATTTTTTTATCGTTTAATATTTAATATTAAATTATCGTTATTTAATATTCCCTTTATTAATTTTTTATTATTTTTTTGTATTAATTGAATATTTATTTACCGTTTAATTTAATATTCGTTCATTACTTAATATCTAATATTTAATTTCGTAATTAATTAATATTCCAAGGAAATATAACATCGAACTTTGGAAAAGGCAATCAAATAAAACTAAAGATTATAGTTGGAACGCAACGAAGTTGCTCTTCAATTCCTCATTGTGAAACAAATTTGAAAAAAGAAATATAAACAAAAGAAAAATTGCGAAAAAATTAGAAACTAAATATTCAGAAAGGAAAAATATAAATTTCTAATCAGAAACAAGAAATGTATAATTAGGGAAAATGAGAGATGTAGAATTCGGAAAAAATTCGAAAATTCGTTTTATAAAAAATTTCGGAATGAAAAAAGTACAAATTTAGAACTAGGAAAATTATTTTTTACCATTATATATCCACTCTACCACCATAATACCAAACTTCCATCACGTGAGGAAAAAGAAACGCACATTTCCCTGCTAAATCCAAAAGACCCCAAACCGTCTGTCCGGTAAGAGCGTGTATTTAAAAACTCTGAAACCGCTCGGGAGAATAAATTGAAAAAAAACACCCACAATCTGTATGATACCCTCCGTGACGCTTCATCATTAATAACTATTTTATTTGCTCCAACTATTGGTTATTTAATATTTAACACTTTCCCAATTAGAAGCCAATACAACCGTACACGGTTTTCCCGGACAGAGGGTTTTTGTGAATCTGGCTGTATGAATGTCCATGTGCGTGCACATGGAGGAGTTACGGGACTCCAGCGGGTACGTCGGAGTAGAAATAAGCGAATGGACGAACGGGGGCAAAACAGGAGCTCAGGAACGCGTCGAGTATACTCAGGGGAATGAAAACGTGTGCATTGAGGTAGGTACGTGTGTACACGCGAATCGCGACGCTCAGCGGTTCGAGCTTTGTGAGAATCCGGGCAATTACGGCTACTATTCAGATCGCAATCCTCCCGCTCTTGTTTATAACGAATTAATTTAGATGTCTTAATTGCATCGGTTAATTATCCTACAACATATAACCTCTCTCTACGTGTGTATACAGATAACGACTTATCAGCTTTATATTCTGTGAATAAATACATCATAGGCTGTACACCTTTGCCGCTCTGATGTTCAACGTGCAAAGTGTCTACGAACGTGAATTTCTTGTCTTCGCTGTATAAATTCTGTACATGATATTTATTTATACATAAATATATGTTGTATATACAGGGTGGCAAAAAAAATCACTTTCAAAAGACAGATATTCAAATCCCTTATATTAAGGGGTAGGCAACTCATCCTTATCAATAAAATCAAAGATTTTCAAAATTTGTAGTAGTTTGATAACTAGAATTTTGGAATTACTTTATTTTATTTTACGCCTGACCAGATTTTGATTTTTTTCTCTTATGGGGGCTTGTAAATATTTTTTTTTGTGATGATTAATTGGTATATGGTCTAATATCACTAAAAAATTACCAGTGAAATTTAGGTGTCTTGTATTAAGGGGTATCAAAATCACCCCTGATTTGGTTCACCTATTTTTGGCACTTTAGGAAATAGAATTGTTTGAACTATTTTCTTTTTGTAACTTTAGCCTGAAGTAAATTTTGTACTTGTTTTTCTCTTGGAAGAATCTTTTAATGATTTTTTCTTCGTTTTCGCCCGAAATGGTTTTTTGAATATTTTTTCGTTCGGTAGAATTTTTAAAACTATTTATTTTCATAACTTTTGCCAAACTAGGTTTCCATTTTTTTTCTTTTACTGTGGACGTTTGTGGACATTTTTTTTCGTGATAATTAATTAACATAATGTTAAATAGCACTAAAAGGGTTTACTTAAGCTTAAAGGAAGACGACTAAAATTTGATCGAAAGTTGAAAATTAGCGTTCGAAAGCAGAAATTAAATAATTGACTTTTAAATATTGTTTAAACTGACGGCAATACACAGGGGTGATTTGGACATCCCTTAATAGAAGGCATTGAAATTCTATTTTTGGAACGTCGCTTCTCCGGTCACCCTGTAGGTCTTTATATGTATATAGATATACTCATACATGTATATATGTAAGGATTATTCTAAACAATGCTTTCACTCGCCGCCACCGTTGCACTTCCGGATGTATAAAACAAACAGTGCGCGCGATGAATTCTTCCCGGCCAGGATCTCATCTTAATCGTCACTTTTTTTTCCTCCTCCTTTTTTTCATATCGCAACTCGTTCTCTCGAGTATCCTCGCGTCTCGTTGTCGGCTCGAAAGACGAGGAAGAGGAAAGAAACGGTAAAACGACTTTCACGAACTTCCGGAATAAAAAAAAACGTGTTCACATGTGCTAGGTGTTCTTTTGTTTTTTTTTTTGCGCTGTATCGAAATATGCATCGGTGGTCACGAGTTTTGTATTTCCGTAATCGTGGATTCAAATAATCTTTATTTCGCTCGTAAAAAATTTAATTTAATTTGTTTATAAAACTGAATGCAATATTATGGTTCGTAAAAATGACCACTGCAATATCATTTTTTTATTCGACTTGTCACAGTTCGATTTTTTTTTTGAATTCTCGGAATTCGATTTTTGTGGGTCTTGCTGGATTTTTGGAATTCGAATTTTCCTCGATTTTTCGAATTCGGTTTTTTCTGGATTTGGCTGAATTTTCAGAATTCGATTCTTCCCCAATTTTACTGAATTTTCAGAATTCGATTTTTACTGAATTTTAATGAATTTTCAGAATTCTATTCTTTCTTAATTTTGTGATTTTTCAGAATTCGATTCTTTCTAAATCAAGTAAATTTTCAAAACTCGCTTTTTCTGAGTTTTTCTATATCTTCAACAATCCTTTTTTTCGCAATTTTTTCCGACCCTTCAAAATTTAATCTATCTTCCGCGTTTTATGCACCTTCCGGAATCCCTAGCTTTATAAAAATTTTACTAATTTTTATTGTCCTCCACTTCTTCTAATATCTAATTCTTCTAGTTTCTAAATACGGAACATTTTTCAAAAATTATCCAAAATTCCCAAAAAACCATTTTTCCTCATTTTCAAATACGTTTTTTTCCAAAATTCGTTCTATTCGAGATTTTGGGACGAAGATAAGTTGGGAAGGTAAAAATGGAAATTTATGATTAAGAACATTGTTTAGGGTTGTCACAGTGGCGTTATGTACCGAATTTGAATTCGGGGTGGAAAGTTGTCGCGGTGGTAACCAAAAGTGTGGGGATAATCGCGTGTGAAAAAAGTAATTGCGATGGCAACGGCGTGGCAACGCTCGTTATATTCAGCGAGAGAACGAGAAGAAAAAAAGGAACGAAAAAAAAGGAAAAAAAAAGGGGAAAGAAGACAAACCGAGGATCTCGTCACAATAAGTTTGCATATATATATATATATATATATATATACAGCCTTGGCCAAAAGTATTAGGCATCCAATCATTTTTCTATCCGGACAAAAAATGGAATTTCTCGGCGAAAAAAAATCGTAAAAATTTGTTCAAAAAACGAAACTAAAGCTAACAGTTACCTCTTCAAACATCTAATCTCTAAATTCCGGGATCACCATTTTTCTAAGTTCAGG